>CM059320.1:15345155-15391790 GCA_030340685.1 Protosalanx chinensis | reverse complement strand
ATTACCTCCAGCCCGGGCCTCCAGAGAGTCCACGACAACCTCCCATCATCCATTATTTATAGGACGGTGTAAGTGTGTGTTTCAATGCATATTTTCAGTTTGTGACCATTTTGCCCGGGAGACGGATTCAAGCTCAACCTGCCAGACTGTTAGACGTGTTTAAGGCACACATCTTTAGCTCGACGCAGCCTTTAGAATAGACCTCCCGCTGTTAGGAAGGGGAACTGAAAATACCACACAGTTAGCCTACTCTACAATGAGAATGAATGAGTGACAGTAAGAATGAGAGAGAGAGAGAGAAACAGTCTGAGAGTATTTGTGAAGGAGAAGGCTAAAAAAAAGACGAGCTGGGGAGGGGAGAAGAGGAGGGGAGAGGAGGGGTGGAGGGGAGAGAGGAGGGGGAGAGGAGGGAAGAGAAGGGGTGGAGGGGAGAGAGGAGGGGAGAGGAGGGAAGAGAAGGGGTGGAGGGGAGAAGAGGAGGGGAGAGGAGGGAAGAGAAGGGGTGGAGGGGAGAGAGGAGGGGAGAGGAGGGGTGGAGGGGAGAAGAGGAGGGGAGAGGAGGGAAGAGAAGGGGTGGAGGGGGAGAGAGGAGGGGAGAGGAGGGAAGAGAAGGGGTGGAGGGGAGAGAGGGGGGGAGAGGAGGGGTGGAGGGGAGAGAGGAGGGGAGAGGAGGGAAGAGAAGGGGTGGAGGGGAGAGAGGAGGGGGAGAGGAGGGGTGGAGGGGAGAGAGGAGGGGTGAGGAGGGAAGAGAAGGGGTGGAGGGGAGAGAGGAGAAGAAGGGAAGAGAGGAGGGGAGGGATGGAGAGAGGGAGGGGAGGAGGGTTTCGCTCACCGTGGTGGATGATTGCCGTTCTCCAGGAGAGCCTGGCCCAGGTTTACCCCCCTCGTCAGGCTTGCTGATCTCCCCGCTCTCAATCAGCCACGACACAAACTCACTGTGGACACACAACACACAGGCTAACATCAACCCACAGGCTAACATCAACACACAGGCTAACATCAACACACAGGCTAACATCAACACACAAGCTAACACGAGCAACACATGAGCATCAACACATGATCAAACACAAGCCAGGTGACAATGAATCACATGCTGGACAGCTCAGTGTGACGTTCCTCCTTCTCTCCGCTCCATCAAGTGTGACGTGGTCTGTTTCCCCTGCAACAGCTTCTAATAGGGTGTGGAGGCTATCCTCACCCCCCACCTCCACCCCTCACCCCCCACCTCCACCCCTCACCCCCCACCTCCACCCCCCCCCCACCCCCCCCACCTCCACCCCTCACCCCCCACCTCCACCCCCCCCCCCACCCCCCCCCCCACCCACCCACCTCCACCCCTCATCCCCTCTCCTCTGACACTGGGCTGTTGCTCTGGGCCAATGTTTGAAGGAGAAAATGACATTTCCTTCTGCTCAATCTTCCACGCTGTTGAGCAAAATCAATTCCCCAAAGAATGATGAACAGTGAATGAGAGACAGAACAATCTGAACAACCGTGTGTGTGTATGTGTGTGTTTGCCTGTTTGTGTGTGTGTGGAACAGAGCCTGCTTGTGTGGTTGTTGTGTACGTGTGCGAGTTCTGCTCAGAAACATGTAATCTCTTAGCATGTGTTTTCATGCTAAATATGTGTGTGTGCGTGAGTGTGTGTGTGTGCATGTGTGTGTGTGCACAAGGGCATGACACTGTGAAAGCACACTGAAAGCCTGTGTGTGTTCATGCAAAAACATGTCCACCTTGAGCCATCTGCTTCTTCCAGGCCTCTATTGTCTGTCTGATGTATTGGGCATATTTTACCATAATTAGGATCCTCACACACAAACCGTTAACTATTACTGCTCAGGTAGGATTCAAACGTGTGTGTGTGTGTGTGTGTGTGTGAGATGGACAGTCTCTCTGCTGGGCTCACAATTGTGTGTGTGTGCACGCTGATTTACGTGTGTCAAAGCGAGAAACCGTTAATTAACATTGGCAGAGGACTCAAGTGGATGTGCAGGGGGGCAGATTGGGAGGTAGGGAGTGTTCGAGAGTGTGTGTGTGTGTGTGTGTGTGTGTGGCTGCTTACGTAAGAGCCTGGTTAATATGAGCAACAAGGCATGTGTGGAGCAGAGTATATCCCAGTGAATGAGATAGGACCAGACTACGCAGATGTTGAGTGTGCGTGCGGGTGGGTGTGTGTGTTTAGCTTGCTGCTAGTCAGCCCGTGCTTCCTGCAAGTCTTGGATGATGTCATCCATATTAGCTTCTGGAAATAAAGTGACTTCATTTTTCGAAGCTTCATTCTTTGGCTTCCTAGCACGAACCTCCAACCAGGAACAAGATCTGACAAGTTATCCTCTCTGCTGCACAGCGCTTCATGAAGACTCACTCACTAACACGCCTGAGGAAGGGTGTGCTTCGTCTAGACACGACACATTACCAACGTTGATAACATTGCAGACTTTACAACCACAAATGGACCAAGATGACCCTGCTGGACTCTGGAAGCCATAACGCTACGAAGGTTCCTCTCAAATAAATAACCTGCATCAGCAAAATGGGTCAAGTACACAGTGTGAGGAGAAGCTAGGATGACAAACTAGCACACAGCCGACAACCGGACTCAAGATGTTGACAAATGATGGAATTATGTTATCAATAGAGCCGACCGTGTCGAACAGCCACTCACTGCACCCGTCTGATTCAATAAGACCCCACTTAGCTCCCCTATCTGCTGTGCTTCCCCAGACTGGGGGATACTTGCTCATAATGTCATCAGATATAAACCTGGGTTGCAGTCATTACCATGGGGAAAAGAGGGAGAGAAGAAGGGAGGGAGGGAGGGAGGGGAGCCTGGCATGTCTTCTACTTGAAGTGCTGACAAGGAGGAATACTGGTTGATATGGATCGCTTTCCCAGACGCACGCTAGCTTGTCTGCATGGATGCGCATATACACACACACACACACACATGGGGTGTTTATCTGCACTAAAATACAGGTCCAAGATCAGTCTAGCCACAAGTCACAGGGAAAACAACAACAAGGAGACACTTCACGTCTCCCTGAGCTTGTCTGGGGGTTCAGGAGATGGATGAGAGGAAACAGGGAACATTAAGCAGCACGAGCCATGAAACACAAACTCCGTGACAGCTGATTTTATTCCCAGATTAAATTTAATGTCGAAAGTCTGGTTTGCCGTGACTGCGAGTGTGAATCAACAGATGGCTGTGTGTGTGTGTGTGTGTGTGTGCGTTCGTGTGTCATCTTTAACGCACGATAGCCACGCGTAGCCTTTGAGGCTTTGCCCTCACCTCAGTCTACGGCAGGAGGAGCATCCACCCAATCACACAACACGGACATCTACCTCCCACGCTTCACTATCTTGCGTTACTCCCCCTCCCCCCCCCCTACCTTCTACCCACCACCCCCCCAAATTGGTGCCATGGAAAATTTTAATTGCTGTTAGGAAACCGTGCAAAAAATGGTGTGTGTTGAGCTGAGGGGAGTCCTGGAAAATGCCCTGCTGCTGGCCAGACTCTGATTGTCCATTCATGGCAGTGAAAGACTCAAGGGAACAAGAAATAAAATAAAAAACACAATGAACCAGCAGCTCAGTCCAGCGGCTCACTGTTCGAGGGAAAGTCTTCCTAATTAAGATGGGAGAGCTTGTTCAGACCTAACGAGTGATTGGCTCCTGACTGGGAGGGGAAAAACTATTCCGGGCAAACTCGTTCATCAGTTTGGACACTGGGAGACAGACTGAGAGTGTGTGCGCGTGTTTGTGTGTCTACATCTTGTTTGTATCCATGTCTGCGTGTGGGTGTGCGTTTGTGTGTGTGTTTGTGTGTGTGTGAGAGAATAAATAAAAGGGCATCTTACAGTGGAAGTGTCAGCTTCAGGAAGCTTTAAGAGGAACTACAGTACTTAACACACACTGTAGAACAGTGGGAAGTGAAGTCAACCCACAGTACAAAGAGCTGAGAGATGTCATGATATCAGCAGGTAGGGCACTCAGCCAGGCTCACAGCCAGGCACACATGCAGTGAAGGGCTAGTCTGAGTGCCTAAGCTCACACAGTAGCAATTAGTCAAGAGGAAGTTGGTATTAACACAATGACGTGGATTTAAAAACAAACCGGTACCTCTCACAGAATTCCATGGTGGACCATTTTAAAACATGAACCATTTTTTAATCAAACCTGAATTTCAGGGAGTTTCCGGAGGAGAAGCAGACGGTTTGTTGTGTACTTGTGAGAAACGAACTCACTTTCCCATGAAGCATTTGGGGACGATGCTCAGCTTCCTGCGTCGATCCTTGATCAGATGGCGGCTCTTGGTCATCATGTTGTGGTACAGCTTTTCTCCTTTCTCTGCTATCATCACGTAGGCATCCCTCTCCATGCCCAGTTTGAGACCTGCAATACACATTATCAGTTCAATACTATGCTTGTTAGCAGCAATTTACACCATAATAGTACTATTAGCAGCACCATTTTGGGACTAAATATAGCTGTATGGTCACTGGTCCTCTGGACTACTGGCTTCTCAGTCTGACCGTCTTAGTAAGATTGTAGAAAACTGTTAAGTCTTAGGGAGTTGGCTAAGTGGCTTTAGAGGTGTGTTACGGAATATTTGAGTTGAGAAGCAGCTGTGTGATCTACTAATATGGGCTGGCTAGAGCTAGCATGCTGGCTAGCTAGCAGTGTCTTCAGACAAGGCAACTGAGCATTCGCATTCTTAAAACTTAGGTGAAGAAATTAAATTATGGAAGTGAGATTCAGATCTTCCCTTTCTGCAACAAGGAATTCACTTAGATTCCCTTGACTGGTGTTCTGGCAGGCATCTGGTGCTAGAAGTAGCTATTGTTTCACCATGCCAAACCCCTCCTCCCCACCACCCAAAAAAACGGGGTTCCCAGGGGGACACCCAACGCCTCAGACGTCTACACATATACCAGCTCCCAGGGGCTGAGGCTGATGAGGGGGGGTCTTTCATGGGGCTGTGGGGGGACACAATGCCCTCGGCCTGAAGGTTCCTTGCAGAGTTATCGCAGAGTCCAGACAAAGTACAGCTGCGGCTGAGGAACGTGCTGCGGTGGCTGGTGCCCGACGCCTTCTGCTGATGGAACTGCTGATGGAACACCAGATGTTTACCCCCCCCCCCCCCCCCCACACGCAACACACACACGCAGCCTTTGTGCATGCCTATCTGTCAATCAAACGTGCTGCTCCCGTTGTTTATTGTGAAGCTGAAGTTCAGAAGTCAACGCTGCTGGGCCTTCTGACCCAGCTAGGCTCCACGACGGAGCTCATCCCCTCGGACTCCGTCGTGAGGCCCTCTGACTTGGCTAACCAGCCGGGCAAACACAGCTTAAAGATGTTCAGCTCCACCGTGGGGCTGTCAGAGCCTCCTAGCTCCACCGTGGGACTCTGAGAGGTCAAACTCCACCGTGGGACTCGGAACCATTTCCATTACGGGGGCTTGGAACCGACTGCTACTGATGGAGGTGGGGTTGGATTACATTTGACAGCAGCTGGACTGGCCTCAAACAAAGAGTGTCATTGAATGAGCGTGGGGTCTGTCCGGTGCAGAGCTTCTGGTCCAGCTGTCTGAGCATGTCCGGAGCTGCTCTCCCTTCCCACTCCTGTTGGCATGAGCTAACACAATAACAAAACCCTGCATTCCCTCTGGGGATGAAAAAAATAACACAGATAAGATGATCGCAGCCTTTCCCAGCTGGTAGGCTTAAGACAATGGAGCTGCTCTGGGAACTGGGATAGGCTGACAACGTTCTGTGTCGATAGTCGATAGCAGGGGAAGATGTATTTATTTGAAGGCATTAAGTAATTTGGAGGATTGAAGAATCTGGATGATTCTTAAGATGTACATTGTATTATTGTGTTGATATCCGACTCTCCAGATGTGGTTGTAGAGGCAGGATCTAAGACGAGGGGTTCTGGGGTGATGGGGATGGGGGGATGGGGGGGGGTGCCTGGACAAGTATGACTGATCCGGCATCTGTTAGCCTCTGGGTGATTTCCACCCAGGCGTAACCAGACACCACAGGCAGAGGGAACCCCATGGCTCTCCACATCCCTCCGGCCCCACAGCAGGTTCAGGTGCTGAGGCCACAGGCCTCTCCAATAACCGCTTGCCTAATTCCCATCCAAACAGCAACACACCACCAGTTTGAAAATGCTGGAACTGCAGTTGTACTGAGCATAAGCCCAGGTGTAATTGATGTCTTCCACCATCTGTTGTCAGAGCCGAGTTGTTCTCGTGTTGCTTGGGGGGGGGGGGGGGGTCTGTTTTGATTTTTGGTCACCAACGCTATCAGGTGTCTTATTGCCCGCAGCCACAGAAGTAGTAAACGCCTTTCTGAGCTTTACTCACAGCGGCGAACACACACACACACACACAATAACAGAGACAGGTGGCTGTGAGAGAACAGGTGTTCTAATTCTTATTGGAACCCTTTTGAAGTTAAAGGGTGACTTTTTTTTAAGAGGACGAGTAAATTGTGTTAAATTGCTTGAAAACGGTGGTTCACAAGAACAAGAATGTACCATGAGGGGAGGGAGGGCGGCGGGGGGGAGGGGGTTAGTTCAATTCTCTTTAGAGAAGATTTTGGTTAATGAAATCTTGGATATTTTGAGTGTATTGCGACCTAAAAACTGCTCCAAAACGAATACTGTTGAAACAACAGACTATGTGGGTGTGGAGGTCTAGACACGCATCTCTGACTGAGTTATATTACAGACAGAAACTCCATGAGGTGCACAGTGTCCTGTTTAGCTGTTCTTTGCCAAGTCACAAATAGTCTATTTCCGGCCCTCAATGGGGACCGAAGAGGCTCTTTTGGTGAACATGGTGAGCTTGTGAATGAACAGCTTAGAACAGGTGGCTCTAGGCTTCAGTCCCATCCCAGCCTAGATTTATTAAAGCAGCATTGGCAGTAAGCTAGCGCCTCGCTAGGCATCTATAAACAAAAGATATCTTTGCTTCACTCACTCTCTCTCTGTTCCCGCTCCCTCAAGATGGCGTCCAGCCACTTCTGCTTGTCCTCTGTGTTCTTGGCCATGCAGACGAACCACTTGTTCTTGGCCGTGTTGTGGATCTTCCAGCCATTGGTGACCGTGTAGTTGTTGCTGTGATAGTCGGCTAGGGGAGAAAACAGACAGTTAACAGAAGTGGTTTGGTACAAACGTACGCTCCATGTGACAGACGTAGCCTTTCTTCATTGTTGCTCTATTGATGTGGTCGCTGAGAATGTGAGGTCAGGTCTTTTTGAAAGTGACTGACCTCTTACTCTGCTGACCTTACAGAAGAAGCTCTCCCAACATACTCTGAGGTGAATGTCCATTGGAAAATAACATTAGAAAACCCATATCGATTTCATGTTAATAACTAAGATACATATTGGACAGTTTAAAGGTAGCTAAAGGTATTGCCCTGACTATGCAGAAATCTTGACTTCTCCATTTATACTCTCAATCATATTTCTACTTTTCCTTTCATCTTTCCTGCAACCTTCTAATTTTATCACTCATTCGGCTCCAGGTGGCTGTGTTCTGAATAATGAATGCCTCTGGGTAATAGAGTGCATTAGTCAGATGTTTAAAAGGTCATATAAATAGATATGATACCCCAGGGCCAGAGGGGACAGTTTAAACGTTAAAAGCAGCGCACCAGTGGACAATATTGGAGAAGGTGCTCACTTAGCGTGTTTGGGAGTGGTGTATGTGGGGGAGACAAGAGCTTCCAGGCATTGGGGTAGGCAATATTGGAAAATGCCTTACGTGTCCCCCAAAGGGTAAAGAAAGGGTAAAGTGTACATTTAGAACTTTTATTTTGAAAGTGCAACAGAGAAGATATTGGGTCCTGCCAGCAAATCCCTCCCCACCCCCACCCCGCGATGTCTAAGTCAATCCTGCACCCTAGCATGCAGTAATGAGAGGAGATGTACAATGTGTTGTTATCTCAGGAGGCGAGGGAGTCCAATCAAAGGGACATATGGTACAGGCTAACAAGAGACCCTGGTACGCCTCAGACTGAGGAACCAACTGCTGCTTCTAACTAGGTGAGAGCGCAAAGAAATGTTCTTCAGTGCAAAAACAACCTGCGGGTGGATGTTTGCACGAGCGCCTTGGCAACATTCTTTTTCTGAGAAGTGTTTTTCACTGTGGTTTCCTCTGTCGGCCCCCCCCACCCCCCCACCCCCCCATACAGCACACAGATACAGAGGATGCGAGGCCCTAGGTCTGCTCTAGCTCGTCAGTTTATCAAAAGGAAACACTTTGAAACAGAAGAAGAAGTAGTTAAGTAGGCCCTGAGGCCTAAAGCAGCGCAGCCTGGCACAAACACCCATGCGGTGTAGTCAGAAACCATGCGGAGGAAACACACACACACACACGCAAGCCGAGTGTCGATGGTAGATAAGGTACTAAAGTATGCCTACGTGTTTTAAGAGGTGTGAAACTAGAGCGGTTTGTGTCTTTGTTTGTGAACAAACGTGCTCGATTGCTTGCTGTCTTTCAACGGCTCGTCTTGACAGATTTCGCATCAGCACTCCGCACTAGGGTGTGGTTCTAACAAGAACAGCAGTGATATTATGTTATATAAACATCTTCAAGGACTCATTCTGTCAAGCCATAGGATTAAGGGCTGGAAAACAAATGTAAAGAAACAAAATCTTATCTACGTTGATGTGTAGTCAATTAATAAGATTAGGAGTATCAGGAATTGACCCTATTTGCATATTAACCTAATAAGGTAGTCTTCTCAACAAAGGGTAACTTAATCAAAAGGTCAACATATTACTTGAATTCTTTCAGGGTTTGGTTTAGGCGCAGTTCTAAGGGTGTATGTGTAGCCCTCTGAGACGTTGCGTGTAAAAAGGGGTTAGTTGTGTGCGTGACGGTTCGCAAATTGAGCTGGATTTGATTTAACTTGGAATGAAAGGACAGAGGGATGAATGATGGATATGAGCGGATTCGTGTTTCCAAATTTAAGATGGCCGACGCTGGAAAACACACACCTGTTCCATCCTCGACGTTTTCCACCTCCATCACTTCGGTGTTGATTCTTCCCCTGAACAAATAGAGCGGACCATTGATGGACTTGGTCCTCTTGGTGGACTTCTTGCCAGAAACCCTAGAAAAAAAGCGTCAGAATGTAATCAAAAGTAGTAACACGCTGCTGAGGAAATGAGGCCGTCGGCGCCGGTCTTGAAAACGGAGCCTCTGTGTTTTGTTTGTAAATAAATGAGCTGGACAGGCAAATACCAACTAATGTCCCAGTTTTCCAGACCAGGCTCCTGTATGTCAAACTTAAAGGTCTTGAATGAAAAGTCTATTCTACAGTATGTTCACCTCAATTGGTCGTCTTCTGCGCAACAGCTCAGAGATGGAACCACTGTGGTGTGTTTTAGAGAGGGAAGACAAGTGGAATCGAGGCTGTCTTGGCCTTAACTCACCGGGACTTCCTCTTGCAGTACACCAGGAGGTTGTCGAACAGGAAGAACACTCTCTCCTGGATGTTGCCTGCTGAGATCTTGAGAAGGTTGCCATGGAGAAGCAGTTCTGTGCTGATGTCTGTCAGGTTGGTTCCCTGAGGGGACAAAAACACAGAATCAAAACCCTGACATGAACCGACCCGATCCTCAAATCTTACAACAGTGAACTTCTTCATGATTAAAACGACTGAGTTTGAACTCGTTTCATGTATTCAGAGTTCAAAAACTCACTGAAAACCATTCAAAACAAGAGTTTTTTTCAAACTGTTCCCTTGGATTCCCTTCAAACAAGCTGCTTCCATTCCATTGTCCTACATAGCGACAGTGGATTTCTATCCAAAGACACCAGGCCCAGAGTCAACCCTAGCCTTTCCCTGAACCTCTGGAACCAAGAGCTCAAAATTCCTCTAAATGCTTTAAAATGAGCCTGTGGTAGCTTAACAGTGTGTCTCAGCGGAGTGCATCAGATAATGGGTGGGTTTCTGGGAGTTCGTGAGTGAATGCTATTGGCAAACCCGCACATTGGGCGAAAAACAGGAGCCACTTTAAACAGTGCCAGGCGAGAGTCCCTGGGGTCCTTCTGCTACAGCTCTAGACTGAGAGACTGTTTATTCTGCTCCCACAGTCCAGATCCCCACACACACACCACTGCTGGCAGGGGCAGGCATTAGGAAAACTTCCTAAACTGTCGAACACTTGTCCAGTTCCACAGTTTAAGAGGTTTTCCTAATGCGTCATGACGGTGTTCCTAGGTCTCTACTTCATAACATGTGTTGTGCCACAGTCAGGTTGTGGGACAGAACACTGAATGTAAAGTGTCACCTAATCCCTCAAGGGGAAAAGACACAATCTGGAACTTTAACACTGGTTCCTGGTGAAACCAACCGTATAATATCCGAAACACCAACTGCCCAAAAAAAAGATACTTCCTAATAATCCCACCACCTTTTTCCTGTGAAGAATTTAAAGAGTAAATTGGGCCTCTGTTCTGAAACACTCTGAACTGCGCAACCATGGCGTACGAAAAAACATTGCTGCCCAATCCTGTTTCACTTTCGCACAGGAAACCAACAAGCAGCTCGTCTTTCATCGCCTGAGCCAAGTGGACTTTGAGGTCAGGCCTTGTTACCAAGAAACCAAGATAGCCGTCTCTGAATCGGCTAACTCGCATTTCAGAGCATCTCGCTGACAAGATGGTGGATCCTGTTAAAAGGCCTAAGGACGGTCCCCTCTGAGGAAATCCAAACAGTTTCGTAACACGCCGCCCGCGCCTTCCCTTCCGGAGTAAACATCGTCACCTTCTCGAAACACGATGACGTCATTCTCGATGTCTCAGAAGGCAGAATGTGGCTCATGCAGTACTGACACCAATTAACCTTTACGCCCGTCTGTAATCAGGGGATCATCATCCTACAGTATTAATTCATTCTTTCTGAAATAACATTTGCCGGGATTCAATCGACTCAAAAAGGGAGAAGAAAAAAGAAAAAAGAGATCCTGACCGGAAGTGTAGGCGAGCCTTGCTGAGATCTAGGCTACATCAATAATGTACAATCCGGGGTCGAAACAGCCAGATGGTGTTTCAGTAGATCGGTGAGTCTTTTAACAATGGCAGCTTTCCTTTACAGAACTGTACTGAGCTGTGTGCAGGAGGGAAAAGGACTTCGCAGGCGGAGGACCGCCACGTCAGCCACAGGAACTCAATGGTTGTCCGTGTTAAATGGATGGTGCCAGCTCGAATCGACTGGAACCAAGTTGGGCCATGTGTGGGTGTTGGATATGCCCCCCCCCCCTCCCCTCCCCTCCCCCACACCCTCAGTCTTTCTATAGAACATCCTTTACTCACACACACTCACACACACGTCTCTTTGATGTCATGCTCATCTCCTGCCACCAGAAAACTCTCCTCTACCAAGCGTCCATAATCGATTCCTCTGGGCAAACAATTTCCGCTGGACATACGTCTCTCCGGGGGGGAAAAAAACCTCCATTATCGGCCCTTTTTACAGGTGTGTTCCAGTCAGGCTGGGCAGACTGATCCCATTTCACAGGATCAACGTTAAACCCCTTACTAAACTGGGCATGATGTACAGTGCATGTGCTTAAGGTGCTTTTTCACTTTGAATTTGTATCCGCACATGTATTGCACATGGTCCACTATACGTTTAGCATTTGTGTGATATAGACTGAGATAGTTTGAGTGAAATGTGCATGTCTTAGTATTCGGTATCTCCCTCTGTTATGCTTAAACGGCAGCATGATATGAACCATGTTATTCCAGCATGATATGACAATGTTCTAAAGAGCTTCTTTCTCCAGCTCTCTCTAATGTTCCCTGAGGTCTCAGGCTATTGGGCCCTTCTGCTTATTCTGTCTTCGTGTTTGTCCAGTGTCATTGTATGAGGATGTATGCATATGTGTACAATGTGCGTTTGCATGTACAGTGGGTGTTTATGTACAGTGTGATTGTACAGTGGGTGTGTGTGTGTGTGTGTGTACGTACAGTGTGTATGTACAGTGTGTATGTACAGTGTGTGTGTACGTACAGTGTGTGTGTTTGTGTATAATGGAGGCTGTCAGGGCAGCAGTAATGTGTCTGGGTCTCATTCGGCAGTGCTCCTCACCCTCCATTAGTACTGGAGGTGATTACACAGGATGAGGGAGGGCAGGGTGAGACTAATGTGGTTAGCATTGGAGTGTTTATGGAGGAGAGTGGAGGAGAGGCAAAGTGCCTTTCCTGAGGATTAACTCTGATACAGAGAGGAAGCTAAAAAACACACCTTGCTTGCCTTACTGAGTTGGCAAGAAAATGAACCGTGTTTGTTCCAGATCCTGTCTGAAACACGAGCACTCAGATGGGGCTGTGGTGGTTTGTTCCACAGCTGTTTTGTCGGCCTGTTCGTACTCACCTGACATAGACAGTGTTTAACTCTCCGTGTTACGATGTAGATAGTGTTTAACTCTCCATGTTACGGTGTAGGCAGTGTTTAACTCTCTGTGTTACGGTGTAGATAGTGTTTAACTCTCCATATTACGGTGTAGGCAGTGTTTAACTCTCCATGTTACGGTGTAGGCAGTGTTTAACTCTCCGTGTTACGGTGTAGATAGTGTTTAACTCTCTGTGTTACGGTGTAGATAGTGTTTAACTCTCTGTGTTACGGTGTAGATAGTGTTTAACTCTCTGTGTTACGGTGTAGGCAGTGTTTAACTCTCCGTGTTACGGTGTAGGCAGTGTTTAACTCTCCGTTTTACGGTGTAGGCAGTGTTTCACTCTCCGTGTTACGGTGTAGGCAGTGTTTAACTCTCCATGTTACGGTGTAGGCAGTGTTTAACTCTCCGTGTTACGGTGTAGATAGTGTTTAACTCTCTGTGTTACGGTGTAGGCAGTGTTTCACTCTCCGTGTTACGGTGTAGGCAGTGTTTAACTCTCCGTGTTACGGTGTAGGCAGTGTTTAACTCTCCGTGTTATGGTGTAGGCAGTGTTTAACTCTCCGTGTTACGGTGTAGGCAGTGTTTAACTCTCCGTGTTACGGTGTAGGCAGTGTTTAACTCTCCGTGTTACGGTGTAGATAGTGTTTAACTCTCTGTGTTACGGTGTAGATAGTGTTTAACTCTCCGTGTTACGGTGTAGATAGTGTTTAACTCTCTGTGTTACGGTGTAGATAGTGTTTAACTCTCCGTGTTACGGTGTAGGCGGTGTTTAACTCTCCGTGTTACGGTGTAGATAGTGTTTAACTCTCTGTGTTACGGTGTAGATAGTGTTTAACTCTCCGTGTTACGGTGTAGGCGGTGTTTAACTCTCCGTGTTACGGTGTAGGCAGTGTTTAACTGCCTTCCATCTGTTACATTTTCTCCTGATTGTTTTTGATCTGAGCAGTGGTGAGCAGGAACAAATTCTGAGTGTGTTTGACAAGGAAATTGATGTGGAAACTGAACCTCCCTTTCAATCATCTCCATCTTCTAAATATACTCTTGTTAAACATACAACAGCTTCTTGTTTGATACGCTTTGGAAGAACAACAAGCCGGAGGGTCAAGCGGTGACATTCTTCAGAAGAGAGAGAGAGGGAGAGAGAGAGAGAGAGAGAGAGAGGAGAGAGAGAGAGGAAAGAGAGGGGAGAGGGAGAGATGAGAGGGAGAGAGAGGAGAGAGAGGGGAGAGGGAGAGATGAGAGGGAGAGAGAGGAGAGAGAGGGGAGAGGGAGATATGAGAGGGAGAGAGGAAGGAAGGAAGGGAGAGATAGAGAGATGAGAGAGAGAGAGGGAAAAAAGAGGGGCGCTCATCTTGGCAGTCACTAAAGAGGGATGGCACAGCGAGGGCCCCCCCGTCTCTCTCTGTTTCTCACAGTCGCCCCGCGTGAGACAAGCCCCGCCCCCTTGGGCTCCACTGATTGGGCAAGGTGCCCACTGGCGCTCCCCTCAGCGCCCCCTGAGTGGGCAGATTGTCCCCTCTGTGTCCGCGGGGACAAGGGCTTCGTTGTGACGGGTGAGGGAGGCGTGAAAAAACGCGCTCCGCTCCCAAGCCCTGTCCGAGGCCCCTGCACGCTGATTTGGCCCCCAGCCGCTGGCTCGGAGACGGATGGGAGAGGTTGCTTGGTGGCCTGTCTGGAGAACAGACTGGAGCTTTCACTCACTATTTGACGAGAATGGGAAGGGCCTCGCTTTCACCATCCACACTTGTGTTTAAACTCTATTAAAGGGTACTAAACTACGTTTGGGGTCTTTCTCCCATCCATTCCTCAGTCTCTGAATCGTTCCCTTTTCCGTCCCTCTCTTCAGACTTCTTCCCATCTCTCCAGCCTCTCTTTTCTCCTGCATTGCTTTTCCTTGTCCCCTGCCTCTCCATCTCCTCCCCCATCTCCCTCTCCCCACCATGTCCTCCCTCTCCTCCTCTCCCCCATCTCCCTCTCACCTCCCAGCCCTCGATGTGGGACTGCAGTTGCTCCAGAGCCTCCAGCTTCTCCATCTGCCTCTTGGTCTCGTTGATGTTGGAGCACACGGCCTTCATCACCTGCAGGGCCGCCTCCACCGCCGGGTAGTCTGGGTGCTTCTTCGGGGTCCTCTTCAGCAGCTCCTGGGATGGGGGGAGAAGGAGAGAAGATGGAGGAGTGGGTGGGGTGATGGTGGGGTGGTTGGAGATAGGAGCGGGTGAGGATGGGTGAGAGGCGTATTGAGGTGAATGACATGCAGAAGAATGGGAGGGAGAGACAGTTATTGACATTGGAGAGAAAGGTGAGAGTAACCAGGCAGCTTAGGGGGGGAGCAGGAGTGGACTTACCTTCAGCAGCAGAGGATACTTGCAGATCCTCTGGATGGGAGACAGCAGGTAGCCCTCCAGAGGAACATCTGTGCTCTTCTTCCCTCCCAACAGCATGCAGTGCTGGAGACACACACACACACGGTAAACATGAAAACACATCATACAACAGGTACTTATGATGGCAACCGACCTACTTACCTACCTAGATAGATCAATGAAAGTGAAACACACTGAATTATTACTTTCAAGACATTTCTCATTGATGTAATCATGGTATTAAAGAAAACAGGGAGAGGGGGGGGGGTGTCACCAATAAGTGCCTCTCGCATATTAATGATACCATCTGTAGAAATATTTCTGTTTTGCGGACGTCCTCGATTTCATGCTATAGAACAAAGCCTCCCTTAAAAAAAACAGGAAAAAAAGACGAAAAACCTGGGAGTTAAATATTCATAAGTGCCCTTGATGTGCGTGAGGGCAACTTTGATAATGGCTCGTCTCTCTTTCCTACATTTTTCTTCCGAGGGGAGTGTAAGCCTGTCAGAAAACAAGTCCTCCGGGGCACGGAGAGCAGAGATCAAAAGGCCAACGCAGGATAGAACCATCTCTGGAGCTTCCGCAGAGGATAAGGCTCGTGACCGAGTCAAGAATCAACCGATATCATTAGGTTCAAACGCTTTCGAGTTCAAATGGGGCACTGGGGGAGGGGGGTTGCTGCATTTCTCTTATGGTTATAGAAGCTTATTATACGCCGGGAGTGGGTTAAAATGGGGGGGGGGAATGAGGGTGTTGGGGTGGAATGTTCTCTGAAAGCACTGCAGAATTCTGGGATTCCTAAAATTCCACAGGGCTTGGCAATCCTGATGCAATCCTGGACCTCCTCTTTCTTTCAGTCTCGTTTCCATCTCTTCTTTTTTCTCTCTCTAGTGTTGCTCCTCTTCTCTTTTCCATCCTTTCCCCTTCTACATTTTACATGTAGTCATTTACCAGACGCTCTTATCCAGAGCAATTCACAGCAAGTACAGGGAGGGACATTACCCCCCCCTCAGGCAAGTAGGGTGAAGTGCCTTGCCCAAGGACACAAAGTCATGTTGGCACAGGCAGGGTTCGAACTGTGTACCTTCTGATGAGTAGCCCAACTCCCTAACCGACTGCGGCACATGATTCCCTTCTTCCGTTTTCTCATCTGAAATGTACTTTGTAATCTCTGAGAGCACACGGCTCGTGCACAATGCGAGGCCCAGTGTCCCACTAGAACACTATATTTCGTTACCCTGTACTTGTACCTGTGTAATGACAATAAAGTTGAATCTAATCTAATCTAAATCCAACCTTTGTGAACTTTCCAAAACCCTTTTGGAACAGCTGATCTAAGCATCACCCAGCAGATGAAAGAGGGAACTCTTTTACAGGCATCAACAGGCCTAAGATCTTCCAGTCAGTTGTGTCAACAACACCACAGCTGGCTGTAGGTCTCCCTCTGTGCTTCTCTCTCTCTCTCGGACTCTGACATCAGGTCTGACAGCAGCGTGATCAGAGTCACTTCCTGCGTGTCCGTTGTTGAGTGGCGAGGAGGGGAGGTGTCAGAACACGGAAACAGCCGGTGACAGAAAGTGACCCTGAGCGTGACCCTGAGCGTGACCGGGGTCCATGTGGCAGGCCGAGCGAGCGAGCGTGTGACCTGGATACCGCTGCCGTCCTTCAGACGGACGACAACGCTGGAGCAGGGGAGGCTCAGCGGAAGAGGAGGGAGGGAGGGAGGGGGATCGGGGGGTGAGAGGGAGATGAAAGAGAGGAGGGGGGGGGGGCGGAGGAGGAGGAGGAGATGAGACGCTTGCCGTCCTCACCAGCAGGAAGGTCCGGATCTGCGGGATCTTGTTGAGCTCCATCAGGAGACGGAGAGCTTTCTCGTGGTTGCTGCAGTACTCTCCGTACACGGAGAAACGGCCCCTCTGAGACACACAGAGAGAGGGGGGAGGAGAGGGGGGGGGGGGGGAGAGGGGGAGAGAGAGGTCAGACACAGCCCCCCAAAAAAACCACACACTTTTAATGTCATACTGGACTTGTCGCCATTCCCTAATACGGTGTGTTTCCTAAGCAGACTTCTCTCGTGCAGGATGATGTTGTTTGGCTGAATGCTGTTAACAGTTACACTCCAGTCAAACTCAGTGCTACTGCTGGACGCTCCTGTTTCGACTTTGACACCCTGCAAAGCTTTGCAGCAGGCACAGCTTTTTTTCCTCATCACTTGTAACTTGATAGGTTAGAGATAAAAAGGTTCGTATGCATTATTCATGCCCTGTGAGGAACACTGCGTTCAGGACAGAGTCTACCTGGCTTGTGCTCGCCCCCCCCCCGAGCCCCAGAAACCCCCCTGGTTTAGTGGCTACGGAGCACAGCACTCACTGGGATGTGAAACCAGCTCCACTTGGCCCTTCCTTCGTTGGGTAATCGAAAACGCTTGCTTGTTACTTGAGGCAAGCAGGAAGTGAAATCCAAACTGACCCCAGTGCGGATATATCTGCAACCTTGAGAGAATCGCTAGCCTGCCTGGCTGACTGGATGGCCGGCCGGCTGGCCGGTGTGGTCCAGCTTGCATGGTCCACTGGTCTAATCAATACAAAGACACCCAATGCTACCAACTGGATACAACTGCAGTGTTTGGGGCTATTCTGGGCACCGTGGCATGAGCCGGTCCAACGCTGGCAAGACTCTCCGAGGAGGATTTGGCTGTAACCTCATACCGTAGAAATAGAGACCTTCTCTAGCTGCTAACTTCTGCTTTTTAAAACCAGACCAGAGTCTCCTCAACAGAACAACAAGTGTCTCGAAAATGTGTGTTTGTGTGTGTGTGTGCGAGAATGAGGATGAGTGTGTAATATTCTCATGGCAACGCGGCTGGGAGCCAACAAATTTACAGTCGGTAGCCTTTCAGCAGCATTACGATCTGCGTTTCCAGGTTCCCATGACGATAGAGCTGAAAGTGCGTTACCCTATTTTGCGGCTGCGGACACACAGTCAATCACCTCTCTGCCGACCACACACACACAGACACACAACACACACAAACACACACACACACACACACACACAATGATCTGAGCCTGGCTGGGGGAACAGATTCTAGTGCGTGAATAAGACAAACAGCTGGACCAACATATGGTGGGTAAATCCTGTCCAGTCTCACACAAACCCTCGATACTACAGGGGCACATGGACAAGGTCAAGAGCGGTTCTGTTTGATGTGTGTGTTGAAGTGCGCGTGCGGTTCATAAAAGAAACACTGCGAGCTAATTCATCAGATAATGACATCGTCATTCGGTCAGAAGTTTACCGCCCTTCCTGCTTGAGCAGTCAGACTTTCCAGGACCTGAGGGTGACCTACACAGGGTCACCTGGAGAGTAAAGCACGTCTCAAGGACTCTCCTTGTGCTCGGAATGACTGAAAAGCTGTTTGTTTCCTTGAGAAGCAAAGCTTTTTTTTTTCCTTCCTTCTTTATTCGTTTCCACTATTGGAATCTTTGGAAGGGTGGGGATTCCGGAAAGCAATATCAAACACAGGCGAATCAGTGAATCAAAGAGTCTATTTGACACGTGCATAATGACCTGGCTGTTGGCTCCTGCTGGAGACATGTGTCTGTGTCTTTGTGCGGTTTGTGTGCGTGTTTGTGTGTGTGTTTGTGTGTGTGTTTGTGTGGTCAAATGTGTGTTAGTCTAGAAACAGGATAAATATTGATGCGCGTGATGCCAAAACATTCTCACATTTTTGCTGCGCGTTTTTTAATTCTCCTCCGCACGCCAGCTAGGGTTCAGCTAGGCTGAGTGTTCCCGATCTGCCCAGATCCCTTCCAGAGGCCTTCTGCTTCCACGCCTTAGGTCAACACTGGAGGATATTTGAGGCCGCGGCTGCATTAAGCTGCGTTCCAAACGGAACACTTCCTCTCCCCCTTCTCGCTTGTGATGAAAACAAGCTTTATCGGGCAACTCGAGGTCCGAGGACACGTCCTGTCGCTGTTCGCTGTCCTCCGTTTGTCTTACGGCTTAGGATCACAAATCTCAACCCCCTGTCAGGGGAGCGTTTGTGTGGGAAGAATCGCCGCCCGCAAGACGGGAACTCATAGTCGACACGAACTTCGGTCGGTTTACCTGCTCTGAGATCCGGAGGGAAGTTGGAAAGATGGCGAGAATATTGGGAATCAGATCAACTCCTCTATCCTACACAAGTGTGATTGACAGGAACCTTCCCTGCTGAACAATGCTGGGAAGTTAATCAAATCATGAGTGTTGGAGTGTCCCCTGTCGTCGGGGTCAAGGGTCAGAGGCGGGGGGGGGGCACCAGACGAGAGCAGTAGATTGGGCAGGAGGTGTCAGTGTTGAAGGGCAGTGGGGTCACGCCCTACAGAGAGAAGTGGAATGGATCTGAAGCTAACAAAGCCAGTGTCTGTGTAGGTCCTGCCCTCTTAACGACAAGGGAAACACACACACACACGTACACACACACACACACGTGCACAGTTCCAGACAGAAACAGGCACTGTAGCATTAGATCTTATGCTACATTCACTCCAGCCATCCCCCTCCGCCACAGCAGCAAAGGCTAAGCTCTCCACACTAACCTCTCCAGCCCTCAGAGAAACGGAAAAAGCATCTTGATGTGCTTAAATCAATGGAGTTGTCTGACCTCTTGGTCTGTAGCACACTCTGTGTGCAGTACCTGGATACACTCATGCTCCCTCAGCTGGCTGACTGGCTGGCTGGCTGACTGGCTACATCAATCCCTCTCCTCATACAAAGTGCTCATGTATGACTTGATGTATGACTTCAGGACAAACTGCTGTCGACTACTGTTAGTCCGAGTAAAAGGGCTAAAAGCGTCTGCTAGATAAAATGAAGCGTTAAAAAGGGCTAAAAGTTTGAACTACAAACTACTTTATTCTCTTTTACATAATTCTGTCAGCTGATGATTCCAGTGACAGAGGGGGGGAGAGAGAGAGAGGGATGGAGGGAGAGAGAGACAGAGAGGGAGAGAGGGGGGGGGGGGAAAGGGAGAGCTCAACTAGTGGGACCATTGTTCCATTGATGAGTGACACACCATCTCTTCCACCCGGGCACAGGCTAGTCTTTGTTGTCCCTAAGGGCCAAATGAGTTCAATCAGGGGGGAGAGGGGAGGGGGGGGAGGAAGCTCTGGAGAAACAGGGGGGGGAGAGAGGAAGGGGGATGGATGGAAGGGGCAGGGGGAGGGGAGGTGTGTGGGGGGGGCGGGGGGAGTGAGAGGGAAAGCAATGTGCCGAGGGGGGGGGGATACTAGTGACAGAGCCTTGCAAGGGTCTGCGGGGAAGGAGGGATAGAGGGGGTCTTTCTAGCGGACAGGATGCAGGCTTTTTTTTTGGGGGGGGGGGGGGAGGTGTGTGTGTGTGAGACTCACAAACTGCAGGAACACGTGTCCCAGGGTGTGCTGAGGCTGGGGCTCGGGCTGCAGGCTGCCCTCCACGGCTGACAGCACCTCCTTGTGAACCTCCAGGATGGCCTCGATGTTGGAGAACAAGATCTGGAGCATCGAAAAAACATACACAACTCCGACTCAACACGAGTTTTCCCTCCAGGGATAAAGACACGCCAACATATCATGAATGTTGTATCGTAACATATATGCATCATATCGTAGCCTATCGTATCGTCTTGTCATGACTACGTATCGGATGAAGTTTAGTCGTGGTTGGGATGTAGGGGCGTACCTTGACGTGTTCTGGCGCCAGATATTGCTGGTCGTCTGCCGTCTGCCTGATTCTGTCTAAGAAGGCCTGGAAGAGACAGAGAGAGGGAGTCTGGTTAGCCTGTGTCCATATGACAGCCATCTTCATCGCTGTGTGTTGTGTTCTTGTCTGACCATAAAACACAACCCCACCACACGCATACATCAACAGCCAATACCCTTAACCGTGTGTAACCGTAACCAAATCATCAAACACAAGACAATTTCACAGTTACCACAGTGGGTGGGTACGTTCTTTGTCTCGTGCTTTATTCATTTGCTAGACACCTCTATAAATACCAGTCGTATTGTTTCCTCGCTTCGCGGGCTGTTTCCTGAGGGAGACCGTAAAAAGACCATGTCAGGTGGATCTGCAGCGGGCTGCCTTCAAACCTCCCCCCCTGCCACTCAAACCCTGACTGGAGAACGATAAGGCGGGGAGAGACACATGAGTGCATCTCCTTGTCTCTCCATCTCTCTTTCGTGTTCTATCTTCTCCTCTGAGTCTGTCAGTCTCCTTCTGTCTGTCTTTTTGTGTTTGTAACGGTCCTTATCCTGACTGGAGAACAAAGGCGAGAGAGAGGGAGGGGAGGGAGGGAGGGACAGAGAGAGAGAGGGAGGGGAGGGAGGGACAGAGAGAGGGAGGGGAGGGAGGGACAGAGAGAGAGAGGGAGGGAGGGAGGGACAGAGGGAGGGAGGGAGGGAGGGACAAGAGAGAGAGGGAAGCTGTCCCTAAACCCACTGCCAGTGTCTCGTCCACCCTGTCTGTCTGTATCCTCTCTTTGTCTCCTGCTAGTCTCTACCATCGCAGTCCCAACACACAGGAAAGGGATCTAAGTCTAGCCATTCTGTTTTGACATGGTGTCCCCCCACTCAGGAGATGTGGGGAGAGACAGAGCCTGAAGGTGGGCATGGAAGAGACCCTGGCAGCAGACTGCACCCTCACACCCTGCTGCCTTGAGGGCTGGCAGGCTGGGCTGCCCACAGCCTCCAAACCACAGGGATGGAGGAAGCAAGGGAGCACTGAGACACACACACACACATCACAGAGACGTTACACACACATCACACACACATCACACAAAGAGATGAAGCCACGCACGTACAGAGAGACACACATCCCACACAGCACACACACATCACAGAGACGTTACACACACGCCACACAAAGAGATGAAGGCACGCACATATGGAGACACACATCCCACACACACACATTTCACACACACACACATTTCACACACACACAAACAGATGAAGCCACACACATACAGAGAGACACACACATCACACACCAGCACACACTAAGCACTAAACTCCACACACACAGACCACACACACACACAGAGAGAGACCACACAAACCCGGAGATAACGCCACACACCTCATCCTCCTCCCTTTAATGAGAGACCAGCCCTTGAGATCCCACATCGGTTCTAAACATAGAACACAGTCCACAGAGCTCCCCATCCGTCCATCAGGGCTTCTCCATCGAGACGGAACACTTGGGGATATCTCTGTCTGTCCCTTTACAGCCAGTGTTTACACATATATAAATAGGCACACGGCGCGCTGGGACTGGGCTAATTAAAGTGAACACTTGTTAGTGGGGAGCTATAGTAGCAGCTTTGGGCTGGTTTGAGGGCCGGTTGACGAGGCTTGAAGCGTGCGCTAATTAAATCTCCCATATGGTGACTTGTATGGTGTCCATGTTGAAGGAGCCACTCGCGGGGAAGAGAACCGCCCTTGGCCGCTCTCTGACGAGGAGCACCGGAGAGGAAGGGCTTCCTCTCAATCTGCTGGGGTGGGACCAGTGGGAGGAGGGGGGGAGGGCAAGGCGGAGGACAGGGAGGATGGAAGAGGGTTAGGAATGGAGGAGAAGGAGGATTAATGGATGGATGGGTCAATGGATGGATGGAAGTGTGGATGGATGGATGGAGGTGAAAGAGTCCACCATCACAGTGTCAATGTGACCCAGTATGACTGGTGTGATCCGAGCCTCCCTCCACAGCTGAAATGTGCCACACAGATGTGGGAGAGAGAGAGAGAGAGACATAGAGAGAGAGAGAAGAGAGAGAGAGACAGAGAAGGAGACAGAGAGAGAGACAGAGAGAGAGAGACAGAGAGACACAGAGAGAGAGAGAGACAGAGAGAGAGAGAGAGAGAGAGAGAGAGAGAGAGAGAGACAGACAGACAGAGAGAGAGCAACAAAGAGGTTCTTTCAGTCCATGTCACGCCCCAGCACATCGCTTTAACACCCGGACTGTGTTGGCTAGCCTGAACGCTCCGTCGCAAAACAGCCACGTTTATCTTGGAAAGAAGGCAGCTTTGTCTATCTCCAATCAAGACACGCCCCCCTGGGTCTCTGAAGAGCAGAGACAAGGACGGGAATCAGATAGAGCTCACCTGGTCAGCAGCCAGAGGACACTGTGGGGAACAGGACAGCATGCACGTCAACACACACACACATGGATGCAGACACACACAGACACACACACACGGACACACGTACACACAGACACACACAGACACACACACAGACACACACACAGACACACACACAGACGGACACACACACACATGGGCTGAATATTGAGCAGCTGTCATGTGATCTGCAGGTCCCTGAGAAAGACATGCAGGTGTAAACGTCAACATGGTGTCCGGAGCAGAGCAAACAGGAAGCCCTTGGCTCTCAGACACGCTTCTTAGGCGTCTGATTGGCTCGTTTCCGTTCCAAAGCCGCCGGGCGATTGGCTGGCTGGGGCGGCTCGCAGAAGATGCACAAGCCTGTTTGTCTTCATAAGCGTGTCTCTGGTGACCTTTCTCTGGGCTCTCTGACGTCAATGTACAGCGTCACACCAAATGGCTGCTCTCGCCCCCGTGGTGAATAACCAAAATGCGAATAGGTGAGGTGGAAACGGCTGTTGTGGGTAACCTTGGTTACCTCGGATCACTGGTTTTTTTCACGGGAAGCCGCACAACAGGCTGGACAAACACTCTGCTGTTAAAAGAATTACACTACTGCATTACATTTGCTTGGAAAAAAAAACAACAACAAAAACAATAAAGTACAAATGCAGTTTGCCCAGCACATGTAGTGTAGTAGGTAAGTGTAGATAAATATTAAGAGGCATGTGCATTTGACCAAAAATCCTATCAGATTCCACGCGAGTCATTCATTTCACTCTCAGGCGATCTATAAATAGCAGGAAAAACTCAATTGAGCTCTCACTCTGTGACGTGGTCATAATGGAGATATGAGATCTGACCAGGGACTCAAATGGTGAATCCCAGAGAATCACAACCATGATGATGTGGATTCATCTCTGGTTTATCTCTGGTCTGTTAGGGGGGAGGGGGGGGGGGGGGGGACACTTATCATCCTGCACTCAGAGCTGAGACCAGCTGCAATTTCCACTCCCCCTGGAGGACAAATAAAGGTTCATCTAATCTAATCTAATTTAACCAAACCAGGCTTAAACAGACCAGGTTTAAAACAGACCAGGTTTAAACAGACCAGGTTTAAACAGACCAGGCTTAAACAGACCAGGTTTAAACAGACCAGGCTTAACAGACCAGGCTTAAACAGACCAGGTTTAAACAGACCAGGCTTAAACAGACCAGGCTTAAACAGACCAGGTTTAACCAAACCAGGCTTAAACAGGTGACCATGTGATGCTCCCCTGATCTCATGTCCCGATGTCAAACATCGTCACCGGACCAGGATGCAGCTGAACAGGATCCAGGATCCAACCATCGATCCCTGATAGACAAACTAGACTGTTGTGATTTCTCCTGTAAGCGTGCGACTGTGAGCTTCTGACAGGAGATTTTGGTTACTTGCACCTGTAGATGGCCTCTTGGTTGTGCAGTGTTATAATGACCAGACTAACACCAGACTGACTCCCTGAAGCTCTTCAGAGATTTAGGTGTTAATTACCGATGGTTGACACACTGGATAACTGCCAACCCAGTTCCTGCCTGAGGACCTCACAGACGCCAGAGCTCGATGTAGTTTGGCTAAAACACAATGAGAGGCAAACAACGTATCAAACATGAACAAAATCACATCAGTCATTCATCCATATCAAAGCCTCCTCCTCCCTCCTCACACCTCCCTCTCCCCCAACCCCTCCTCTTAATTGTTGCCCCCCCCCCCCCCCCCCCCCCCCCCCCCCCCCCCCCTCATCCACACTTTCTGCTTGGAGGGCAGAGAGGTTGCCTTGAGATGTGCTTTTATTGCTCTGGTCTGACCCCCCCTCCCCTTCCCTCTTGTTTTCCTCTCTCTCTCTCTCTCCCTCTCCATCTCTCTTTCTCTCTCTCCCCCTCTCTCAAAAACACAGCACACGCACATTCCCCATAAGAACCCACCCGCTTTATCTCATTACGCCGTCTGACTTTAAGGTCTGTGTAACAGGAAACTATTAAATCCCAGCCGCAATAAGCAGGTATTAGGGAAAATGTCGCCGTATATATTAAAACTCGGAACGGTTAATTTCCTTGCGAGTGAATGAGGTGGAAGTGCGAAACACCATAATGATGAAATTCTGGGAGGATTTGGGATTCGTTATTAACAATAAGACATGAAGGCTAATATCGAGGAATCCTGGGCAAAGATCACATACGGCAGATTAGACAGACGAGAAAAGGCTCGATTGACGTTTCAACCATGCAATTCAGTGACACCTCTGCCTTTTACAGTTAGGTGCCTTTATGACACATCCAGGACATATAGTGAGTCATCCTTGGTAAAGACCGACCTTTCTACCCCCCCCTGGTTTGAGATTTCTCACATAAGCCTTTTGGTTACTTTGTGGATAAATTAGCATTAGCATTTATTTTACAAACATGACACCTCCGCCCAATCAACCAACCCACTACAAGCCAATTAGTTAACACTCAACTGCCAAAAGCCAAACACGGTTCCCCGCTGAGGGGAGTGGCATTGTAGGCTCAACTCCCCCTTTTCAGATAACAACACAAAAGCAATCACTTCAGTCTTTATTCAGTCCTTATTGAATTGGTCTGCAAGTGCCTTGAAAGGTAACAATCGCTCCAGCGTTTTCTGCGGATTGTACAGAGCGTCTGCTACAAAGAGCTTCCAGCACCATCTCCTCTATGTTGGTGTGCTTACTGCACGCTAACAGGAAGTGAAAACAGTGCAGTCAAGTTGAATAAAAGCCACCAGCCCCTGTTTTTTGAACAGATATCTTCCAGAAGTGTTACAACAACAACAAAAATATATATAAACAATGTTGCACGGTGTAAAGTTAGCTCTCCGCTGAATACCAGGGTCCTGTACTAAGAATCAAGATTTGGTGTTACCTCGTTAACGCCAGGTCTTGATTGGTAGGACAGGCCTCAGCTGTAAAGTCTCTGGACAGGAAGTGAGGCTTTGTGTAAAGGAAGTGTGAAATGTGCTAGATATGATTTTCTTTTTACTTGTAGGCCAAACATGAATAGAAGCTTGTTTGTAAATAGAAACACATGCTGCAGAATGTTTACAGCAGCCCTTGCTGGATGTCTTGTTTTCAGAATAACTCCATCCAAACCAGCAGTACTGGTTTACAGAGCAACACATCTTGTTTACAGTAGCAGCCATGTTGGCCCTTACCCACACATGCCACCGTGGTCTAAAATAGACCACTTATTTCAGAGAAGATTATGATTGGTATATTAAGGTACATTACAAATCTGGCTTGTTTGCAATGAGGCCAATACCATACCATGACACAGGTAGACAGACAGGCGGACAGACAGACAGGCAGACAGACAGGCAGACAGGCAGTCAGGCAGACAGACAGGCAGACAGGCAGACAGGCAGATAGACAGGCAGGCAGGCAGATAGACAGGCAGTCAGGCAGGCAGACAGGCAGACAGACAGGCAGACAGGCAGGCAGGCAGACAGGCAGATAGACAGGCAGGCAGGCAGATAGACAGGCAGATAGACAGGCAGATAGACAGACAGGCAGACAGGCAGACAGGCAGACAGACAGACAGACAGGCAGACAGAGACAGGCAGGCAGGCAGGCACTCTTTGCTACAGGCTTTCTTTGCCAGAAACCAGGGTGTGTCTGGTCTGGTGTTGACGGGTGGCCGGGTGGCGTCTGCTGCGAGCCCAGCCAAGCGAGGACGGCCCAGACAGAAAGGTGTGACATCACAGACGGGCCATATGCCTGCTGCTCGCTCAACTGGAGGCAGAGCAGGAGAGCCCCTGCCTACCTGTCTGTCCAGGCCGGGGAGAGCCAGACCTCCATGAGGTGAAGCCTTCCAGATCACCATGACGATGTGTGTCTAGCCAGGAGAGCCCCCACAGAGGGGGGTGTGATTGTGTTAAGCTCTCAGGCTCATCTTGATAAGGCTCAGGTCTGAAACGAGCGAATTAGCATACAGCTTTATCAGTCCTGTTGGAGTGTGATTACATCAGGGTGAAGGTGCCTTCATTAAGATTTCATGATGGATTTTTCACAGGTTGGGTCTCAGTGACAGACAGCTACACAGGGTTACGCATTTTTTATATTCGTTTCTTTTACTCCACTTCTTCGTTATGTCAACATTGGCAAAGTTTGTCACGAGTCAGTCGAACTGGAGAAGTCGAGAATTTGACTGTGTCACAAGTCTGGAATGGGACAAGGCCAGTTGCAACAGAGGATGCTGGTGGATGTGTGTTGTGGTGACGGGGGGGGGGGGGGGGGGGGGGGGGGGCACAAGGATCCCTCACAAGGATTCACAGAGAAGGAATGAATCCCTTTAATAGAGTGGCAGTACTTTGTTTACGCTTCTCAGGGGTCAACCAGATTCAGATTCAAAATAAATGATTGATCCCGAATCTGAATCTGAACCCCTGAGGAGCGTAAACAAAGTATGCAGACTCACTTAGAAAGATTCATCACTGGATTATTGGGCTGGTGAGGGCCCTGGTCAAAGATGAAGATGTTTCTTCTGACTGAGTCAATGAGAGACCTTCATTCATCCAGGAGTGTTCCATTGTAGAAAAGAATGGCATTTCTACTGCCAATGATCCAAGTGTGAAAGGGGGGGGATCATTGTGTGATTGTCACACACTTTTCACACACGTCCGCTTGCATAATCTGCACGCAAGACACTTTGTGACGGAGGACATCGGGAGATCGATCGGTAATCGCGTAAGAATGTGCTAAAAAAATTCACATGACTTTGAAGAACACCGAGGTCTTCAGTGCTGCTGGGAAATCGTTCAACAAGAGCTACACCAGTTGTGTTGCCAAGGTGTCTGCAGAGAGGACGGGGAGGACGGGGGGGGGGGGGGGGAAGGGACAGAATAGAGACTGAAAAGCGGCAGTGGGGGGGGGGGGGGGGGGGGGAGGTTGAAAAAAGGAAGTGTGAGCATTTGAATCCATTTGAAAAGGCTTTTCTCTGCACACAACCTCATGTGACTGCTGACGGGCAGCAGCTCTGGAGCTGAGAGGAAGGAGGAGAGGGGAGGAGGAGAGGAGAGGGGGGGAGGAGGAGAGGGAGGAGGAGGAGAGCAGGGGGAGGAGGAGAGGAAGGAGGAGAGGAGAGCAGGGGGAGGAGGACAGGAGGAAGGAGGAGAGGAGGAGGAGAGTAGAGGAGGGAAGAGGTAGGATAGTTAAGGAGAGAGGAGAGGAGGAAGGAGGATAGAAGAGAGGAGAGGGGAGGGGAGGGGGAGGAGGAGAGGAGAGGGAAGAGGAGAGGGGGGAGGAGGAGAGGGGAGGAGGAGAGGTAGAAGAGTTAAGGAGAGAGGAGAGGAGGAAGGAGGATATAAGAGAGGAGAGGAGGAGAGTGGAGAGGGAGGAGAATGGAGAAGGGGGAGGGGGGAAAGTGGAGGAGAGAGAAGTGGAGGGGGGAGGGGGAGGGTGAAACGGGGACCAAGCAGAGACAGGATATCCATTAGAAGGAGAAGTTGAGAATGAAAGGTCTGCTTGGCTGTTACTAATCAGGTGGAAAAGATCGTATCTGGGGGCAAGGGAGGAATGGAAGAGAGAGAGAGAGAGAGCCATGTAAAATGGTTAGCGTGCAGTCTTCTACAGCTGCAATTAATGCTAAGCTAAATGTCAGCGAAACCCTGCATGGCGTATCTGCAGCCACTCAGGTAAACAGCAGCTTGAGTGACAGAGTAGACACACTCAGTCTGGGGAGAGCTGCTGTTCAGCTAGAGCCAATCTCTGGTAAATCAATACAGAAACAAATGGAATCAAATCAAGATTTGGTTTCCTGACTTTAGATTGTTTTCAGAACAAACCAAGGGTGAAATGAAACTAAGAGAAAAACCAAGGATGTTTGTCGTGTTTTATTAAGCAAGTGGGCGGGGCGTCTGGATTTCCCTCCTGCAACTTCACCCAAGTGGTCCAGTAATTAGGGCGTAACAAGCTCTGATGACAGGTCAAAGGTCAGCTGAGCAGCAATCCTTTTCACCACATTCAGAAGAAACCCCTCATTGTCTACTGTGAGATGAAAATGACACCGTATGGCACATTTAAATAAATATAAATTAATATGCAACGTTTGAATATTAAAAACAACATATATTTTTTAATCATCAATGACAGGCAAACTAGACAGACTCAGCAACCACACCTATATTTTTTGAAGTTTGCGGGAGGGAGAGGGGAGGTAGGAAGGGAGAGGGGGAAAGGAGGGAGGGAGAAGTGGAAGCATTTTAGCCTACGCAAGTTGTTATAGTCGTTCATTTATGTTGGTTCCCCATTGGTAATGTATACTGTTGACTGGAGAGTGAAGCATTCTGGGACGTGTCCCTGACCAGATGAAGAAGGTCCTTACTGGAGGCAGACAGAAGACAGGCTGTGTGTGTTCAACACACAGAAGAAACAGAAGGAAAAATGCATGTGGAACTAGACAACAATGGCCACAGGCTTTTGAAAAAAAATTTCTGTTCTTGTATCTTTGTTGTTAAAACTCGGTATTTTAGTATGTTGAATTCTTGGGTCAGTAGACAACTTTCACCTGTACTAACTTTTTAAGGTTTCTACTTTGTTGCTCTTCGCGTCCAGTGAGCCTCAATTTCAATTGAGAAGACAGTCTCCCACGGTAACCCTGTAGGACTTATATAACCAGGCAGGGGTGTGTGTGGGTGTGTGTGTGTGTGTGTGTGTGTGTGAGAGAGAGAGAGGGGGGAGAGAGAGGGTATAGACTGGTACAAAGCTGAAGTGTTTTCCAGTTTGCTCGCTGCAGCATCAGCATTCATCAGGTCCAGGCACCAGAGCCTCCCTCAGGGGAACCTTGTGGACCAGTAACCCCACGATGGAGCACACTTGTCAGGCTTGCCACCAAACTCAGCGAGCCTCCCTTTTCAACCCACCTCAGTTCCCACACCAGGACCAAACTCACCCTGCCTCGAGTGAATCACTAATTCAGGAACTCGTGCTCAATTCCCCCCCTCCCATGACCCCCTCCTCCCCTCTACTTCTCACTGGAAAAATACCCTCAAACGACAACAAGCTAAAAACAGTATCCACTGAAGGGTCCTGTTTTGGAGGGAGTTTGTTTTTGCATCCAAGGAGGACAGGACAGTTCTGGAAAAGGGGCCAAGGCCATTTTGGGGTCGATGTGGCATGAAATTGAATAAATAAATGAAGGAATCCCCCTCTTTGTGGCCCCCAGTTTTCGACAATGAAGGGGGCCCAGCACTCCCCCTTTTCTCTGTGAAAACGTAATTCACTCCCTCCTCCCCTCCATGTCCCTCAAAAATCTCCCCCTCCACCCTCCCATCTCACCCCTTCATACCCCCCCTTCATACCCCCCCTCCCCTCTCTCTTCCAATAGCAACACTTCTTGGCTGTGCTCATCAGCAACACAGTGTTCTTTGAGTGTTGTCGATTCTTCCCCCACTAGATCTCTCACTTCCGTTTAGTGGGGCTTTAAAGTTTCTGACTCTTGGAAGGGTTAGCATAGGAGGAAACGGGGGGGGGGGGGGGGGGGGGGGGGGGGGTTGTTCTTCTTCTTTAGACAAATGGAAAGACAGACAGGAAGCTGGACAGGACTTCCTGTCAAAGAAACGACAGCTTCCCCCTGCTTGTCTGTCAGCCAGCATGGTCCTTCTAAACAACCTGACATGAACATAGTCAAAATCCTACATCGTGAGAGCGCGTCTGACAGAACGGATCAGACCGCGTGTTTATTATTTCGTTCGGTTATTTTACTGACAATATCTTGGAGTGAGCGCTTCGAGGGGACAGCGCCACAGAACGACCTTCGACACTCGGCAAGATCCAAACCCATGTCTCCCATGGCGACGGACCTCACTGTAATCTGACCAACGCGAGGGGCCGAGTCTTTACCACATGGCAAGAGAGAGAAGGGGGGAAACATTTCGACTTCCTCCTGCTCTCCGCATAATGAAGGAGTGCAGCGTGTCGCCGGGAGGCGGGCCCTGTTTTTACAGGCAGACATGAGGACCGAAGCGCGTCAGATTGGAGAGGAAGGGGTCTGTTCACCGTCTCATTTGGGGCGAGAGCTCCCGTCTTTACAGCGGCTGAACTCGTAATGAATCGCTTATAAATATCCTTTTTATGACCCGTTTGCTCTTTCAAGATGCCTGCAGTCCTCGGCTGCCACATAATTATGGACCCTCACCTCCCCGAGCACACGCCCGGACGACATGTACGCCGACACGAAACGCACAAACACTCGAGTCCACAACCAGCTCGCGGCAACAACAATTACAGCCCTTGGATAACTTCTCTCCGGCCCTCCCGAGCGTCTGGCGTCGGTCGGCGAGGCCTGGTGGAGGTGGATGGCGTGCGGTGGCCTGAGCGGAGTCATGTTGAGGGGACATGTGCCGCTCTGGAGACAGCCTCTCTGGACAGGCTGGAGAGGCCATCTGGAGGTCTGGACGAGGGCGCTGGTGAGAGGGATCACGGGGGAGGCCGGCGAGACGTCACACGACGGAGCTCCATGTGTGGGCGCTGGTCTGAGCGTGGGTAACAGCTAGGAGGTCATCTGGGCATCAGCACTTACGCAAGACTGTGTCACTGTCGTTAGGGTGATAACCCATTGTGTGTGTGTGGGTTAGTGTGTATGAGTGTGTGTGTGTGTGTGTCATCTCTGGCCATAGAGAACCTCACTTGGCCTCCACTCAGACCTCAGCAGTGTCATTGAGGCCTGCTGAGAAGATGGATGTGGGGAACTGAATTAGCTCCCTGCCACGCTGTTGCAGTCATTAGACAAGCCGGCCGAGATCAAAGGGAACACCCACTGGTGCTGAATCAAACATGAGAGCGTGACCGTGCACATGCACACACACACACACACACACACTCTCATTTTAGACATCTAGCATTCAGCTCAATCACTTCACTGGAAAATTATTTTCACTTGTTAGCCCTGTAAGTTAGACCTGCTCCAGTTCTGATGACACTTCTTGAAGTGAAGTGAACTCAAGTGCTCAAGTGCGCACGCACACACACACGCGCACACACACACACTTCAAACAGGTATTTTACGTGTTTGGAACCTTTGTGGGTGAATTGTGGATCCTTCACACGTTCTACTGCTGTCCTTAAGAGATCCGTGCACGTCGTAAACTGTTGCAAACACAGACACAATCCATCACCTCTGTCACAACAGACCCTCTGACCATTAGTGCTCCTGTGGGCCTGAGACAGCAGGTCCACTAGCCAACACTCATCAAACCTTCTTACAAATGTAGAAGGTGTCAGACTGAAGGTTTGTTGGGGTAGTTTGCGGTTGATGTTTCTCAAAAAGCTCGGACGACCTTTAACCTCCCGGATCCCAGACATCTGCCTTTGTTTGCCAACCTCCGACGGAACCTTCCAGGATCCCGGGCTTCTGTCCGCAAAGCTGGGGTCGAAAATTCCAAGAGAAGAAGGGATCGGAATTTCTGGGAGTTCCAAACCCCGTGGGGAGGAAATTTCGGAACTTTTACAACCTTCCATCCTACCTTCTATCCATTGTGGAAGAAAATAAAAAACCCTGCTGTTCAATCATTGGCTCATTGTCCAGCGCTGGGAAAGTACTTGTCCTGGTTCAGTCCAGGTCACAGTCTGTGAGAAGACTCTGGTGGTCTTGCAAAGGCAACCAAGGGAAGCCAAGTCACTAATTGTATCGTATATCAGCCTATTGAAAACACTTCACATTGCCATTCACATCCATTGTCCTTGTGTCATCTTTTGGCATTTAGTTGGGCCATAAAAATGTCTTCCTAAAATCCCAACCAACACATCTGGACAGTCTCTTTTGTCCACATTCTTCGCTGATAAACAGACTTGAAGAAGAAAAGCAGGAGCAGGAAGAGACGCCTCACAAGGGGAAGAAAAGCTGCGGATTTCTGAGAATCGAATCTTGTTTATCTGCTGCTGGAGGATCAGAATCCCCCTATCAGCTCCTGGAAGTACATCTGCTAGGCTTTTCTAAATAAGACTAAACAAGTCAAAATCTAAGGAAGTTTTAACATCCAACTGGGGAGTCATGTGGCTGAGCGGTTAGGGAGTCGGGTTAGTAATCAGAAGATACCTAGTTTGAATCTCGGCTGTGCCAACATGAGGTTGTGTCCTCGGGCAAGGCGCTTCACCCTACTTGCCTCAGGGGGGGAATGTCCCTGTACTTACTGTAATTGCTCTGGATAAGAGTGTCTGCCAAATGACTCAAATGTAAATGTAAACCTTCAGGACATTTTCCGAAATACACAAAGTTGTTCGTGAAAGATTCACAGTGTGTAAATTGACACCACAAAGTGAAAACCACAGAGACAAAAGTACTAGAATGCAGCCTCAGGTAATCAAATGAGCGTTTGGTAACGACTGTCACTGTTAGCCTCTAGATCTCCCTCCGGAAGGCTATTCAATGCTAACCACGTAACGCTCCAGCGGTGCTTCCCTCCGATGCTAATTCACTCCTGTCGCCGCGCACCAAGCGTTCAAACACACTCAGAAGAAGGACTTTGGTTTTTGACATTATAGATGCGTCTGTGCTGCTTAACGTTTAGACATGTTAATGAGATTCCCAAAATTCCTACTGCAATCTTACGCCCTGGAGAAATAGCTTATAAAGGCACATGACTTGAGGGGGATCAAGAGAAGAGAAAGAAAAAAAAAGAGATTAAGTTGAGACTGACATTTTCCTCTTTTGTATTCAACCCTGTTCCATAATAGCTAATCTTGGTACTGTAACCGCGGCGATAACCAAGCTACTGTGGTAGGGGGTGATGTAGGCGGCATGCATGGTGGCTACTTAAAACATTAGACCTCTCCTGGAGGACATCAAACACATACCTCTAATAGCTGCTCATACTGCGGAAGAAGAGCGAGGCCATGAGGCTAGAGTAGAGGCCAGGGATGAGGCTGTGAGGCTGGAGCAGAGGCCAGGGATGAGGCTGTGAGGCTGGAGCAGAGGCCAGCCATGAGGCTGGAGCAGAGGCCAGCCGTGAGGCTGAAGCAGAAGCCAGGCATGAGGCTGTGAGGCTGGAGCAGAGGCCAGGCATGAGGCTGTGAGGCTGGAGCAGAGGCCAGGCATGAGGCTGTGAGGCTGGAGCAGAGGCCAGGCATGAGGCTGTGAGGCTGGAGCAGAGGCCAGCCATGAGGCTGGAGCAGAGGCCAGCCGTGAGGCTGAAGCAGAAGCCAGGCATGAGGCTGTGAGGCTGGAGCAGAGGCCAGGCATGAGGCTGTGAGGCTGGAGCAGAGGCCAGGCATGAGGCTGTGAGGCTGGAGCAGAGGCCAGGCTGAAGCAGAGGCCAGGCATGAGGCTGTGAGGCTGGAGCAGAGGCCAGGCATGAGGCTGTGAGGCTGGAGCAGAGGCCAGGCATGAGGCTGTGAGGCTGGAGCAGAGGCCAGGCTTCTGACAGCAGCAGACTCCCCCATGAGGCTGTGAGGCTGGAGCAGAGGCCAGGCTGAAGCAGAGGCCAGGCATGAGGCTGTGAGGCTGGAGCAGAGGCCAGGCATGAGGCTGTGAGGCTGGAGCAGAGGCCAGGCATGAGGCTGTGAGGCTGGAGCAGAGGCCAGGCATGAGGCTGTGAGGCTGGAGCAGAGGCCAGGCTTCTGACAGCAGCAGACGGTAAACAAAGCAAGCTAGACGGAGGCCTAATGAACGAGCGTTCACAGGGGGTTTGGGGGTTTAAACGCTCCTTTATCACTTCAGACCTGCCCATTGTCTCCAGGAGGACACTCCAAACAGTGGCTCTGGACCCGTCTAATCAAGGGAACAATCACGTGGAATGAAAGAAATGTTTTTCGAGAATGAAAGCAACTAACTGTGTGATGAGATGAGCCTTTCGCTATATATAACAAAATAAAATGACATGCGTGGGATTTGGGTTGAATGGGTCTCATTGTCTTCTGTCGGCTAATCAGGAATTTACGAGGTGTGTGAGGACCTGCCATGTCACGCTCTTTAAGCCTTATGAAGCAGCCGTGGATTTAAAGACCCGGTGACAATCAGAAGCTTCGCAACAAGGCCTCAGCACTTCACCACAATAACGAACCCTGACCCTGCGAAGAGACAGCATGGGGCCAATCCCCCCCTCGGTGTGGGGCTTGTCTGGGTGCGTGTGTGTAAGTGGGGGAGGGGGGGGGGGGGTGTTATAAACGGAGGCTATTTTTACACCGGGCCAGAGAAACCTGATGCTGGTGTTTCCCAGCGAGGACTCAGAGGAGGGGGACGCAGCGACAAGGAGAACAAGCAAGAGGCTCAGACAGGAAGTGAAGGGTTGACTTCCTGCCTGGCTTCCTGGGCACCGGACGGAGTGTTTGTGCAAGTGTGTGCGTGTGTGTGTTTGTGTGTGTGTGCGTCATCCTGTTTGCTCAATGGGTCTGGGCTGTGGAAACTACAGCTGGGATTTCACACTCAGTACCAGCTGGAGGAGAAGACGATGAGCCAACTCTCAATCTGCACCTTGTTATTGTGTTGAAATTGTACTCATGTGCACACACACACACACACACAGGACACATGCAAGACAACCCATGAGCAGTAGGTGTGTGTGTGTGTGCATACATATAATCCCACTGTGTGTGTGTGCGTGTGTGGTGTGTGTTTGTGTGTGGTGTGTGTGTGGGCGTGGTGTAGGTTTACGGGGGTCAGAATTTCCAGATGTTCCCTATTAACCCATCTTGTCTGAAGTCATGCCCCAACCACACACACACACACACACACAGGTTGTAAACTCATTTTCATCATGCACTTTGTAACATTTGGATAATGGAAATGATGTCAGGGTTGTGCAGGTCTGGGCTGGATGGGAAGGTTTCGGACTTGGACCACAGGACCACACGGTCAACCTGCTGTTTCCAAAAACGTCTGCAGTTCTCAGAGCGGATGTTATTCCCCATTTCCTACGGTTAGTGGAAATCCCTCTCATCCACATAATCGGATGTGAAGTCACCATGTTCATGACATAGCCTTGGATTTCAGAACATCATGCTGGGGGAAGTTCTGTCTCGTGTATAAGGACATTTAAAGAACATCCCAGGGAAAACCCCATTCAATCTGAGCAGGATCATAACTCACAGGAAGGAAAAGGACAGTTTATGAAACAAACAAGGGCAGGTTCACCCACCTAACCCTTTTCCACAAGTCAGGAACAGATTAAGAATGACAGTGCCAAGATAAACAAATCGAGTTATCCATGTTTCTCTCTAAACCTCATCCCACCCCCCCTTACACCACCCCCCCTGCCTCCCTGCTCTCCCCAGCCGATTGGATAAGCTCGCTGGCACTGGTAATTGCCAAGAGATGAGTGAGTGATGGTGTGTTTGTGTGTTTGTGTGTGTGTTTGTGTGTGTGTTTGTGGGGGGGGTGGTGGTGGGGCAGAGATGTGCAAGCTGGATAAACACATCTTTGTGTGTCATCGTGATCATTCTCCTGTGGATTGTTGGTGACAAAGGAAATACAGATGCGATGACAAGATGGAAACAGGAACAGGAAGACTGTGTGGCAGCGCTGGGCGTCGGGGTTGTGGGGGTGGGGGGGGTGGGGATGAGAGGTTCTAACGACCAGAGCTCTGCTTGATTCAGACCCCCCACCCCCCCACCCCCCCACCCCCCCGCGGTCGCCTCATCTCCAGGTGTGAACGAAGGACGACACCAAACACATGCTGGCACCTCTGGATCAGGGCTAAGTTGTCAGGATCCACGCCACCCGACCCTAACACCCCCCCCCCAGACCCCCCCTCCTGCCTCCCACCTGGTGCTCCTTGTGATTGGCTCCGGGGTCTTCTGTCAGGAAGATAGCACTAGCCCCCCCCCCCCCCGGTCTATCTTTACTGAAACCATCTGGTCCTCCTCATCAGCCCTTCTCCCCAGCCAGACGTCCCTTATCAACACCAAATGAACCGTAGGACCACAAAGACCCTCCACATAAAGAGGAGGGGGCTTAGTACTGCTGGGGAGGGGTGGGGGGGGGGAGAGATTAGCCCCGGATTGGAGTTAAAACTGATTTTATGAATGTGTGTGTGACTTTTAAAGATTTTAATGCTGCTGAGCCATTGATGCCATGGCATCCCATCTCCAGATCAATGGGCTTTAGGTGGCACGCGCCCACACCGCCCATAAAACCAGACATGAGGGAGAGACAGAGAGAGACAGAGGAGAGAGAGAGAGAGATACACACAAACCTGCCGTCAAGCAAATCTGTTCCATGCTAAACTTCGATCGTTATCAAATTAAGCAGCTAAGTTGCTACCCACGTCACCAGCAAGGTCACCAGCCTCCCCCAGCCCCAACCCTGCTGATCCTGCCCCTCTCAGTCCAGCCTCCCCCAGCCCCAACCCTGCTGATCCTGCCCCTCTCAGTCCAGCCTCCCCCAGCCCCAACCCTGCTGATCCTGCCCCTCTCAGTCCAGCCTCCCCCAGCCCCAACCCTGCTGATCCTGCCCCTCTCAGTCCAGCCTCCCCCAGCCCCAACCCTGCTGATCCTGCCCCTCTCAGGCCAGCCTCCCCCAGCCCCAACCCTGCTGATCCTGCCCCTCTCAGTCCAGCCTCCCCCAGCCCCAACCCTGCTGATCCTGCCCCTCTCAGTCCAGCCTCCCCCAGCCCCAACCCTGCTGATCCTGCCCCTCTCAGTCCAGCCTCCCCCAGCCCCAACCCTGCTGATCCTGCCCCTCTCAGTCCAGCCTCCCCCAGCCCCAACCCTGCTGATCCTGCCCCTCTCAGTCCAGCCTCCCCCAGCCCCAACCCTGCTGATCCTGCCCCTCTCAGTCCAGCCTCCCCCAGCCCCAACCCTGCTGATCCTGCCCCTCTCAGTCCAGCCTCCCCCAGCCCCAACCCTGCTGATCCTGCCCCTCTCAGTCCAGCCTCCCCCAGCCCCAACCCTGCTGATCCTGCCCCTCTCAGGCCAGCCTCCCCCAGCCCCAACCCTGCTGATCCTGCCCCTCTCAGTCCAGCCTCCCCCAGCCCCAACCCTGCTGATCCTGCCCCTCTCAGTCCAGCCTCCCCCAGCCCCAACCCTGCTGATCCTGCCCCTCTCAGTCCAGCCTCCCCCAGCCCCAACCCTGCTGATCCTGCCCCTCTCAGGCCAGCCTCCCCCAGCCCCAACCCTGCTGATCCTGCCCCTCTCAGTCCAGCCTCCCCCAGCCCCAACCCTGCTGATCCTGCCCCTCTCAGTCCAGCCTCCCCCAGCCCCAACCCTGCTGATCCTGCCCCTCTCAGTCCAGCCTCCCCCTGCCCCAACCCTGCTGATCCTTCAGCTTTGCCTGGGTCCCACGAGAGCCAGGGGATCCATTAACCGTAACTACAGAAAAACAACAGGGGAGAGCTGAGCGGACAGGAGTGTGCTGCTGTTGGGACATCTGCAGACCGCCACCCCCCCCACCCCCCCACACTCCCTCCTGAAGCAGGGGCTTACAGGATGAGATACTGCGTGATGTCATGTGAGAGAGAAGGAGAGAGCAGAGGCAGAGTTATGAGGGTTCAGAGCTGTTCTCTCCATGACAGCCAGACTCCTTCTGGATCTCTGTGTGTTTTCTTTGACAATTCAATACCCAGTGGAGTTACGGAGAGGTCATGACTTTAAAGCCCTCTGTTCTAGAGCAGCCCACAGGAGGTTTAAAGCTGCTCTGCTGAATTAATATGGAACTACTGTCTTGTCAAACCACTTTTCTTTTTTACTATACAGACAATACAATACAGACTATTTTTAATTGATACACGCTAGCTTGATTGGAAGGCGGCAATGACTTTGTTGTGTTGAATTTCATAACGGTGTTAAAGGAACGGTGAATGTGACAAATGTAACCAGGGAGTTAAGCATCAGAAGCCGGTCAGAAAAGGTTAAATCCGTTAGATACAGTTTGTTCATGGACTTCAAGCCTTTCAGACCGAGACTGTATCCTTTTGACTTGCTGTGACTGAAATATGACGAGAACCACCTGCACATAGCTGACAGTTACGGATAACAGGGGGCGACAGACAGTGAGACGGTTAACAAAGAAATATGACGAGGATGGGTGACAAATGAAATGACTGTCTGCAGGTGGTCAGGCTCCGTGACAGAAATAACACCCAAGGGTCAAATCACACCTTTATCTAAAGGTGTTGAAACCATTCTCTTTGGGGATGTGTGAGAATAAGAGTGAATCGATAAGGTTATATTGAAAAATGTGTATATATATATAAACAACAACTCAGAAAAAGGGGGCGGAGCAGGCGAATAAACACTGAATTTCAAGTGATTACAATGACAATGATTGTGATTATGTAATTGATTTAGGAAATTGTAGTTTCAATTGGCAAGAACCCAGGAAATAAACATTTACATTTACATTTATTTTACATTTATTCATTTAGCAGACGCTTTTATCCAAAGCGACTTACAGTAAGTACAGGGACATTCTCCCTGAGGCAAGTAGGGTGAAGTGCCTTGCCCAAGGACACAAAGTCATATAGCCACAGCGGGGGCTCGATCTCACAACCTTCCGTTCATGATGCCAACGCCTTAACCCATTGAGCCTTCTGACTCCCTCTACTGATCCCTTTTAAACAGCTGAACGGTGATTCCCTATTCTGTGGACTCGCTTTACAGGCAGTGATATCTGACCACAGACACTCTGATAGCTGACCACAGACACTCTGATATCCGACCACAGACACTCTGATATCTGACCACAGACACTCTGATATCTGACCACAGACACTCTGATATCTGACCACAGACACTCTGATATCTGACCACAGACACTCTGATATCTGACCACAGACACTCTGATATCTGACCACAGACACTCTGATATCTGACCACAGACACTCTGATACCTGACCACAGACACTCTGATATCTGACCACAGACACTCTGATATCTGACCACAGACACTCTGATATCTGACCACAGACACTCTGATATCTGACCACAGACACTCTGATATCTGACCACAGACAGACACATTTCCACCAAAAAACACATCTGACAGACATCAGATTAAATCAATTATTCAGTAACTGAAGCGAGTGGTCGCGACTTCAACTGACTGAGGACATTCAACAGATTGTCAATACAAGAAGCCAGTTCATTAACAACACAACAGCACTAACCAAGCAGACAGACAAATAAACCCATGAAAGGGGGAATCCTTACCGACTGAAGGAACAGCAATGTCCGAACATAATCCCTTTCGGTGTTTAAGATCTCGTTCAAAACACACAGTCTCAGTCTGAACTGTCTCTCCGAGTCTTTAGTGGCGTGGATCCCGTTCTCTTGATGCCCTTCGTCTTCCTCCATGTTGATGTTGAAGCCTACTGGAATGTACAGAGTAAACTCTTTCTGATTCTAGATGTCTTGATCACTTTGAAAAGTATCCAGCATGTGGCAGCTTCAGTGCATGTTGCAGCACTGAGCCCTGCGGAACCCCCAGGCAATGATGCGCACTGCGTCACACCCTAGAAATAAACCCGAAAGGAGCTTTAACTTCAGTAAAAGTGATCAGCTGCAGTAGTCTTTCCAATGCCGACCCTGTTAAAGGGGAGACTAGTATAACTGGAGATAGATTCCAGCGGGAGTCCCGTGTTGCAAAGCAATGTTACTTTGATAACCAGTCCAGAGGAGTTACACACAAACCAACTCAACCAAGGTTGGGTTTCAGTCAACAAACGCAGGTTTGAGAAGACCAAGGATTCAGGTTGAACCCCGTCCTGTGAGGTGAAGTCTCTCTTGTGAAGTCTCTCTGAGGTCTCTGGTTCAGGCTGGAACCTCCTGCTCACTTCTGCTCTGAGCGGCACTGAGCCTAAGGGACCGTCTGAAAATGACCCTTAATGACCAGCCTAAAGGACCGTCTAAAAATGATAGAAAAAGACTGTTTTAACATTGATTATCATGCAGCCTTCATTAAATAGCCCACGTCTTCATATTTGGGACACGGTCCTTTTAAATCACATTTACCACAAAACAGCGTTTGTAAATCAACAGATTTTTTGGAGCATTATTTAACGTAGACTAAATTAACCCACGAATTTGTTTGTTAGATTGTTTGTTATTTCACACCACTTCAACTCTTTGGGTAACAAATGTAGTCGTTTTTCCCAGATGCAGTCGCTCAATATTGTTAGGCTGGTTTTCACCTAAAGGGAGTCTGGTTTATAAATATAACCCTAATGCAAAACAATCGCACACATGTTTATCAAAAGCCAAATGTTAAAGCAGCGCCCTCTAGTGGATTCAGCCAGACTGGCAGGTTGAAGTTTTGATAAGATGTCTCATCACTGATGAGTCATCCCATTTCAACACTTTATCATGCTTACACCTTGTCTTTTCTATGCTGTTAAGGATGGGATAACTTGTCCATTTGTCCACTACAGTTCATGAACCAGGACTAAAACACTTTTACTATTCCGCCTTTTATAGATCTGTTAACGTTTACATGTATATAGTAATAAAAAAAACGACAGTTATGCCAAATGTTTGTTCATAGCTGGAGGGAAAGGCGTTGTCTTCTTTCGCACATCAGTCTACCGTCACACAGCCGTTAAGGCAGATTCACATCCTGTAGCTGCCTAAACGCACATTAAACATAACATACTTAACATCACAAAACAGATGAACACACCCCATCTAAGTCGTTACTGTACTAAAGTAGTACTTCACAGTGTGTGTGTGTGTGTGTGTGTACATTTTCCATCTCTCCCTAAGTGGTGTGTAGCAACACTGTTGTACAAACTACAACCTCACTCCTTGACTATGGAATTCAAATACATTTGAATTCATTTAGACGTGAGACATGAGTTACAAGTGTAAATTCACTTTATTGGTCAAATTCACCCTGTAAACAAAAGTTCAACAGAAAGGACAGGGAGAAATTAAACGAGCATTGAGAATATTAATCAATGAATATTACATTAAATACCCGCTGTGATTCTCCCAAATTGCACCGAATTGCATACATACATAATTTTTCTACGCTTCAAACTAGGAATGCAACAAGCAACTTATACTGTCTTATGTACACATAACCTCCCCTTTTTACACAAGTTAAGTTAAAACCTTAAATATGACCTAACAGCAAATGAGGAATTTAGTTCAGGAATGAGTGATTGTGTGCAACTTCTCTGATTCATTTGCTTTCATTTTCCATAGCAAAAAAAGGGCATGTGCGAGAAAAAAAAACACACAAAAAACACGCAAATTTATCAAATCACTTACAAGTAGAGGAACATGATCCATAAACTCGATTTCAGAAACTGATAAGAGTAATGAGCCTTCCGACGAGTCACATTTCACAGGATAAAACTATTCTTTCAAAAGAGTTTGCGCTGAAAACGATTGTAAAAGATGTAAAAAGGTGTCTGAGATGACCAGGAGGGTAAAAGTAAACCAATCAAAATTGAGCTTGGTGCGTTAAGACTCCAGCCACAGGACTATGTAAAAGCCAGCAGGTCTCTTTAGCTACCGTGTCCATAAGTAACTTCACATTATTACAGGCAGACAGTTAAGGGTTTGCACTGAATCAAGAGTACAGTAAGTAAACAAAACAACAGTAAACAAACTAGTAAACAGAAGTAACCATGATTGTATAGAAAAGTTAGCAAAACAAACAAACAAAATCTCATTATAATATTGAGAATACATTTTCTGGTCTGTTTATCAACTTCAGTTAATATCACTTGTAAAGTAAACTAAAGAGAAATCAAACTGGTGTCCAGTTACCACCCTTATAGTATGGAATGATGAGAAGGAGAGGTGATCTTTTGTGATGACTCTGTACTAAAACAGAAGGATTATTTCCTCTGATCTGTTTTCTCTGCAGCCACAGAGTCAATGCCATGCCATGACTCTGAACACACTTGACACAGATAAACCCACTTCCTGTGAGAGCGACACGAGCAGAATCACTTCTCAGGTGCAAAACACTCCGCTCACACACAGTGCAACACAACCCAGCGATTCAAATAAGTTAACATCTTGAGAGAGAAGCATAAAACCTGATTAAAAATCCTTAAAAAAATAACTATCTGTTGGGAGTTTGTCAGTGATCCTTGGGACCGTACTTTAAACGGTCATGACAAAAATCAAAGTTTCTACCAAAGCAGTGGTGAACAGTCTGCAAGCTAGACCACAGGTCTGGATTTGAGTCCCAAGTACATTAAAGAGTGACTGAAAGATCATGCTTTACACGCTGGGCTAACACTCAAAGCAGGGAACACCAGCCCCAAATCTTCCCAGAGGTTCAACAGAAACAAAGATCAAATTCCACCTCTGCTTTCCTCTTACTTTAAAACAAAATGCCCGTCTGTGTATTCGAGCTCCACAGAAAATAAAACCTGATACTTTAGGCAAATCAGCGTAGAACACTGTCATTCACACACTGTTAAGATGGAGGATTTCAAGGCCAACAGCATATCTTCAAAGTAACGTGGTAAAGGCGTAGGCTACTCTATTGCATTCAACGAAAGGCAGAAACTTGTTGCCACAGAGAGTGGACTCAGTACCGTGTGGCAGTCGTCTACCCCAAGCTTATGAACTGACCGTTCCAAGGTAGGCTCCGCTGTGTAGAAATCTATCTTTTGCATTTGTAGACTTTTTAGGCTTTTTTTTCTTTTTTCTTTGAGACACTTTGCGCTTGGTAAATGGCAGACAAGTGTTGATATAAATTACAAACTACAGTAAAAATATAGACCATCTGTGAGTGCATGTGTGCGGTTCTGTGTGTGTGGTGTGTGTGTGTTGTGTGTGTGTGTGTGTGTGTGCCTGCATACAGGTGTGTCTTTACAGAGGGGTCAAAGGTGAGGCTTCCCCCCTCCCACCTCTTGGAAGAGAGAGGTGTAGAACTCAGGCTCCAGCTGTTTGTTCCGGTAGCGGTGAACGATCTCTGTGATCTTCTGCTTTCGCCTGACGTGCGGCGGGTTGTACGAGTCGCTCTCCAGACGCCTTCGCCGGCACACGTTGATGACAGTCTGACGCACCAGGAACCCTGGGAAAAAAAGAAAGAAAGAGATGGACAGAGAGCAAGAGAGAGAGAGAGAAGAAAAATGGTCTAGTCAGCAAACATGTTTGGAGGGATGAAAAAATATCCACACCGCAAGTTAAATATGAAACAAGCTGATGTGGTTTGACGGTTTCAACTGTCAATATATCATACTGGCCTAGATCTAGGAGGCAAAGGAAAGAGAAGGGAGGTACTGACCAAGTACCCTGCGGCCAACCACCATCCCATCCACCAGGGGGACGACCATGCTGAACTTCCCCATCACTCCGTGGAGTCGGATCCTGAACAGGCCCGTCTTCAGAGGGTGGATGAAGATCAGGGGGATGTCCTTCTCTAACCCTGACCTTCAGAGAGAGGGAGGGAGGGGGAGGGAGAGGGAGGGAGAGATGGGAGAGAGATGGAGGGATGAGGGAGGGAGAGAAGGGGCAGGGAAGAGTTTAATGAAAATAAACTTTAATAAAATGTTCTTTCATATCTATCAGGTTGCAACTGAATCTTCTCTGAACCGCAGGTAGTCACACAGCTAATACAGAATGTGCTCATAAGCTAAGGAACGAGGGCGGGAAACAAGAACAAGAACTGGGATCAGATGGTGTTGACTAATCTCAACCAGCAGTCAGAGTCTGTGGCTCTGGGGGGCGTGGCTCTGGGGGGCGGTGCTCAGGGGGGGCGTGGCTCTGGGGGCGTGGCTCTGGGGGGGCGTGGCTCTGGGGGGCGTGGCCTCCTGTACCTGCAGGAAGTGCTGTTGCTGGCGCTGGTCTCCAACCCTGTGCTCGTTTCTGCCAGAAGATCTGAGAGAGGGAAGTTCTCTACACACCAAAACAAAAACACACACACAAAGTTGAGTTTCAGCCTATTAAAACTCCTCAAGAAACAATGATGGCGAACCCTACAACAACACTAAGGTGACCCAGAATTTTGAACGTTGGTAAAACCCTGCAGGTATAATCTAATCAGGGCAGAAGCGACAGCTCAACAAAAAAAAACGATCTGTGGTTTTGCTCTGGTAGAGGAGGAAGTGAAACGCTGTTGTTTACCGATGTCGTCGAAACGCTCCACCCAAACCACCAACACCTTGGTCTCTGGGCCCAGGGGAGGGGTGCTCTTTCCTGTGGAGGATCTCTTGGTCTTCACCAGGGGACTGAGCTGTGGAGCAACACCACCCAGAGAGGAGTTAACCACAACAGTCAGTCTGGGGGGGCCTGGGTTGTTACATCCAAATACAAGCTCTGTATCTGTATATGTAGGGTTAAGATTAGGGTACCATGTATGTGTGTTTATATTTTTATATTTGTATATATATATATATATACTTTTAAAATGTATTTTCATGATATTTTCTCTCGTTATCAAGGTGTATTTGTATTCAGCAGAGCAGCAGCAGGATGCTGTGGGTCCGCTCACCTTCTTGGCGGCCTCCAGGTTGTCTGTGTGGTTGGGGAACAGCTCCAGGGTCAGGCTGACCCGCTTCAGCACGTTAGGCAGGGCGTCCACGTTACTGTCCGCCTCCACCGTGGAGTCGCTGTGCACCGAGGACTCCTCTGCACACACGGTGAAACACATCTTACAGATCACCTGGCCAGGACCAGCCCCCCCCCCCCCCCCCCCCCCCCCCCCCGTCTGTAGAACATGGAACTGACCTGAGGAGTCTGTGAGAGACGGAACCTTGAAGGCGATCTCGGTCAGAGCGTCAGCGTAGTACAGAATCTTCTTCTCCCCGTTGAACACAGAGCCGCCTGTGTCCTGTGGTGCGCACTCCTCCTCTGCCGGGGAGACACACACACACGCGCACACACACACGCACACACACAGACACACACCCACACGCACACAGTTACCATCCTGGGTAGCTACCTACCTGAGCAGGTGTCTCACCCCCCCACCTGTCTGTCTTCTACCTGACCAGGTGTCTCACCCCCCACCTGTCTGTCTTCTACCTGACCAGGTGTCTCACCCCCCACCTGTCTGTCTTCTACCTGAGCAGGTGTCTCACCCCCCCACATGTCTGTCTTCTACCTGACCAGGTGTCTCACCCCCCACCTGTCTGTCTTCTACCTGACCAGGTGTCTTACCTGTCTGCTGGTCGTCGTGGCCGTCAGAGCAGGAGTTGAGTGTCCAGCTGGTGTCCAGGTGTCCGGTCCAGCCAGGGTGACTGGCCACATCCACGGGCCAGCCTAGCGACAGGAGAAACTCCAGGAAGTTGGGCTGGACACAGGAAGCCGACTCCACATTCCTCAGGATCTACCAGTCCCAAAAGAAGCAGCCTCATCAGGACTCCACCATCATCGCAGGTGCCAAAGCTCTGTTAGTGAGATCTCATCTTCTCACCTCCTGACTGCTCTTCTGCCCCGCCCTCATGTAGAATACAAAGACCGTGTCAAAAGGTCGGCATGGCAACAGGTCCAGGTACGAGATGTCCTCGAAGAAGCCAGGAAGTGAGGAGTCTAGTCCAATCAGGTGAGGAGGTAGCTGACTGTTGCCAGGTTCCTGGGGGCCAATCACAGAAGATGCAGACATGAGACACATGACAGAAGCAGGAAGTCCCTAGATGTCGCAATTCGCTAGATACGACTTTGTTGCTACGGAAGGCGAAAAGGTGCAAAATCTATCGAAACTGCTGCTAAATTGGCAACACTGCTTAGCCAATATCTAGTATCTACCGCTAAATATTAATATTATCTGTTCGTATTTACACGTTACATTATGAGCTTTACCACTTTATTTCATATTATGGGATGTAGGTGCTACAGA
>CM059320.1:15307655-15342655 GCA_030340685.1 Protosalanx chinensis | reverse complement strand
AGCAGGCTGCAGGTGGAGGCGGGGCCGCTGGCGGATGGGAACGCCCCCAGGACCTGCATGATGCTGCATAAACACCAATCAGAGAGCAGACAGGTTTATAAACAAGACCCGTGGACAGGAAGTGCTTATATGAGCAGCCAATAGGAGCTGGGACCTCACCAGGACAGAGTGGCCTCAGCAGCATCCTTCACCCTCTTGGAGGCGGGGTTATGCTCCTTCTCTCCTTTGTGTCTCACTTCCTGGTCGTGTCTGGACTTGCTGCCGGAGATCCCCAGTTCCACGATCTCCAACACCTCCATCAGACAGTCCTGCAGACAGACAGGCAGACAGACATACATCAGACACACAGACAGGCAGGCAGACACACAGGCAGACAGACAGACAGACAGACAGACAGACATACATACATCAGACAGGCAGACAGACAGGCAGGCAGACAGACAGACAGACATCAGACACACAGACAGACAGACATACATACATCAGACAGGCAGACAGACAGGCAGGCAGACAGACAGACAGACAGACATCAGACACACAGACAGACAGACAGACAGACATACATCAGACACACAGACAGACAGACAGACAGACATACATACATCAGACACACAGGCAGACAGGCAGGCAGACAGACACACACACAGACAGACAGACAGACATCAGACACACAGACAGACAGACATACATACATCAGACAGGCAGACAGACAGGCAGGCAGACAGACAGACACACAGACATCAGACACACAGACACACAGACAGACAGACATACAGACAGGCAGACAGACACACAGACAGACAGACAGACAGACATCAGACACACAGACACACAGACAGACAGACATACAGACAGGCAGACAGACACACAGACAGACAGGCAGACAGACACACAGACAGACAGACAGACATCAGACACACAGACACACAGACAGACAGACATACAGACAGGCAGACAGACACACAGACAGACAGGCAGACAGACACACAGGCAGACAGACAGACAGGCATACAGACACACAGACAGAGAGACAGACAGACATCAGGCAGACAGACAGACAGACATCAGTCAATACTATTAGAAGTTCCCGTTGAGGAAATCTTGTTTCACCTGGTTTTGTTTCTCCTAACAACTCAACTTTTAACACTTTTGACTAAATCATCCTAATCTTATCCATATCAACCAGATCTGATAAACTGCTCTCGTCATTAACTATAGAAACCAAAAGAAGGAACTCCCTGCTCATCATGGAGGTTACAGAGCCTTGTAACCCGCCCAGAAAACTCAACCTGCTCAGGGTGAGTGGGTCTGCTAGCTCACCTTCTCCTCCAGCATGTCTGGGTGCTCGGTGAGCCACACACACAGGCACTGGAACGCAGCCACGATCATGGAGTGCAGGTCCCGGGAGTGGAGGGGGGCGGGGCGGCTGCACTGGAACACGATGTAGCCGCACACGCAGCTGACCGCACGCTTCCGCTCCGCCGAGTCCACACACGCCTTCACCTGGAGACGGGGGGGGGGGGGGGGGGGGGGGGGGAGGAGGAGGGGGGGAAGCGGGGGTCACGCTGCGAGCACGGGGGCGGGCGGGCGCACGCGAGGTCATGGAGTACCTTGTGTTTCACGCTGTTAAACGGTCCTGTGCTTTTTAAGCCTCATCATATCACTTGAGAAGTGATGTGAAGCGGCGCCCTCTAGTGGCTGGTCTGTGGAGGCTCACCTTAGCCAGGCCGGCCAGCAGCTCCAGGGCGGCCAGGGAGATGCTCATCTCGGCTCTCCACTGGGCGCTGAGCCTCTGGGTCACCAGGTGGATGCTGCGCACCAGCAGCCCTGCGGCCGTGTCTGAAAAAACTGGAAGATATAACAAACGCACCCGGAAGAGACCCGCCACCACGCAGAGACAGAAGAAGAGCACACAGTAATGTTAGGACATGCTGAGGAGGGAGGAGCCACAGGATCCAGGGGCCACAGGTTCCAGGAGCCACAGGATCCAGGAGCCACAGGATCCAGAAGCCACAGGATCCAGGAGCCACAGGATCCAGGAGCCACAGGATCCAGGAGCCACAGGATCCAGAAGCCACAGGATCCAGGGGCCACAGGATCCAGGAGCCACAGGATCCAGGAGCCACAGGATCCAGGAGCCACAGGATCCAGGAGCCACAGGATCCAGAAGCCACAGGATCCAGGGGCCACAGGATCCAGGAGCCACAGGATCCAGAAGCCACAGGATCCAGGGGCCACAGGTTCCAGGAGCCACAGGATCCAGGGGCCACAGGTTCCAGGAGCCACAGGATCCAGGAGCCACAGGATCCAGAAGCCACAGGATCCAGGAGCCACAGGATCCAGGAGCCACAGGATCCAGGGGGGATCCAGGGGGGGCAATCCTACCCTTCCACTGAGTGGTGGAGGAGGGGGAAGGGGGGGAGGGGGTCGGTCGGTTATGACAAATGTCTCCTGTGTCATGCGGGTGATACAAACACAGCACATCAACCAGGAAGGTGAAGAGGTTCGAGGGCTGAACCCTGACAGGAGATCTGGACAGATCACTGCACCACAGCAAACAGGCGTCCACATTCACCTACAGATGCATTTCACCCAACGCTTCTTAACTCTGTACATCACTTTTACCACGTTGGCTACAATACAAAACAAAGGGTTCTCTGGGTCAACTGTGCACAGCGATAACATTGTCAGCTGTTTAATCAAAGCTCCAGTTTAGTTCCTATAAAATGACCTCGGCTGAATCCTAATAACGGCTGACAGGAAGTGCCAGGTCCCGAACAGGAAGTGCTCACCGTAGTCTCTGAGCAGGGCCTGAGCTGGGCGCTCGGAGTCTGGGCTGGTGGGCTCAGCGCTGCCCCCGCTGGTGAAACTGATGCTGCTGTTAGTACGGCTGTGGCTGTTACTACTGTGGCTCCCGTCAACACTGCCCTGATACACACACACACACACAGAGAGACACACACACACACACACAAACACACAGAGACACACACGCACAGACACAGAGAGACACACACACACACAAACGCACACACACAAACACATACACACAGACACAGACACACACACACACACACACAGGGTTGGAACATCTTCTAGCATCAGCATAACTCCACCAGGACTGGATGTGTTGACAGTGAAGGTCCTACTGTTTCAGTCTGTGTTCCTATGGACTCCAGCAGAGCAGAGTCTTGAACGATGTTGAGCATCGCACCTGTGGAGCGAAACAACTGCATCAGGGAGATCTAATGAGGGAGAGACCCAGCTCTGAGTGGAGGGTAGAGGGGCTCTGGGTGGAGGATGCTGGGGCTCTGGGTGGAGGGTAGAGGGGCTCTGGGTGGAGGATGCTGGGGCTCTGGGTGGAGGATAGTGGGGCTCTGGGTGGAGGATGCTGGGGCTCTGGGTGGAGGATAGTGGGGCTCTGGGTGGAGGATGCTGGGGCTCTGAGTGGAGGGTAGAGGGGCTCTGGGTGGAGGATGCTGGGGCTCTGGGTGGAGGGTAGAGGGGCTCTGGGTGGAGGATGCTGGGGCTCTGGGTGGAGGATGCTGGGGCTCTGGGCTCCAGGTAGAGGGGCTCTGGGTGGAGGATGCTGGGGCTCTGGGTGGAGGGTAGTGGGGCTCTGGGTGGAGGATGCTGGGGCTCTGGGTGGAGGATAGTGGGGCTCTGGGTGGAGGATGCTGGGGCTCTGGGTGGAGGATAGTGGGGCTCTGGGTGGAGGATGCTGGGGCTCTGGGTGGAGGATAGTGGGGCTCTGGGTGGAGGATGCTGGGGCTCTGAGTGGAGGGTAGAGGGGCTCTGGGTGGAGGATGCTGGGGCTCTGGGTGGAGGATGCTGGGGCTCTGGGCTCCAGGTAGAGGGGCTCTGGGTGGAGGATGCTGGGGCTCTGGGTGGAGGGTAGTGGGGCTCTGGGTGGAGGATGCTGGGGCTCTGGGTGGAGGATAGTGGGGCTCTGGGTGGAGGATGCTGGGGCTCTGGGTGGAGGATAGTGGGGCTCTGGGTGGAGGATGCTGGGGCTCTGGGTGGAGGATAGTGGGGCTCTGGGTGGAGGATGCTGGGGCTCTGAGTGGAGGGTAGAGGGGCTCTGGGTGGAGGATAGTGGGGCTCTGGGTGGAGGATAGTGGGGCTCTGGGTGGAGGATGCTGGGGCTCTAGGCTCCAGGTAGAGGGCTTACCTAGGATGAGCTGGGTGTTGTTGGGGTCGGTCTCCGTCTGCAGAGCCCCTATGAGGACGTTGACCAGACGCAGTCTGAGCGACAGGAAGGAAACAGGCTGGTCGTGAGGCGAGCCGTCATCCTCGCTGAACTTCCCCTCCAGCAGAACCTGAACCAGAACACCCGGAACATCCAGAACAATCCGAACACCACATGTGAAGCAGAACGTCAGCTTGAGACAAACACACACACACTGTTCCTGTCAGGTCGCTGAGTGGTTAGGGAGTTGGGCTACTAATCAGAAGGTTCCCTGGTTCGAATCCTGGCTCTGACAGCATGATGTTGTGTCCTTGGGCAAGGCACTTCACCCTACTTGCCTCAGGGGGGAATGTCCCTGTACTTGCTGTAAGTCTGCTCTGGATAAGAGCGTCTGCTGAATGACTAAATGTTTGTCCAGGTGACACGGTACCTCTGACTTGATGTTGCCAAAGTGGTGCGGCAGAGGCAGCATGGCCAGCAGGATGTGGATGGACGCTCTCCTCAGGTCTGTGGGGTTCACGTACACCTTGAACTTGGACAGCTCCCTGGAGACACACAGACAGACAGACGGGGTCCATTAACCCAGTGGTCCCCCAACCCTGGTCCTAGGGGACCCCCAACCCTGGTCCTAGGGGACCCCCAACCCTGGTCCTAGGGGACCCCCCCACTGTCCTGCATGTTTTAGATGTCTAACGCCTCAGGGACTAAATAGAATGTTTAATTTTTTTCTCAGGCTGTGGGGAGGCTCACCTGTCAGGCAGGATGGTCTCCAGAGCAGAGATGAAGTACGGCACCACCACGTTGACCCCCTTCAGGTCGGAGCAGAACAGGCAGGCTGAGTTGAGGATGATGCAGGCCAGCACCGGCCGGCAGATGAAGTCAGAGATCTGGAGCCCCTGGATCAGAACCAAGTAGAACCTGCGTGGAACGTGAAGGAGGCGCTTCAGAACCCCAAACGACCACTTGAACACGAACGTTGACAGTTTAGGACCCTCGGTGGGTTTAACGCGAACTAAAACATTTAAACTGGCTCAAGCAGGATTTCAGTGTGACTACGTTAGACCCAGTTCACCTCCACGTGATTTCGGACGTTACGACTAACATTTACATTTATTCATTTAGCAAACGCTTTTATCCAAAGCAACTTACAGTAAGTACAGGGACATTCTCCCTGAGGCAAGTAGGGTGAAGTGCCTTGCCCAAGGACACAACGTCATATAGCCACAGCCGGGGCTCGATCTCACAACCTTCCGATCATGAGGCCAACGCCTTAACCATTGAGCCATCTGACGCCTAACGTTAGCTGCTAGCCAACAGGAAGGGGAAGGGTGGGGGGTTCACCTGGACAGGTAGACAGGCAGGATGTCCTCTCCGGTCTTCTTGCTGCAGAAGATGCGGCACAGCGTCCCACAGGCCTCCGCCCGGCCCGCCTCGTAGCTCTCGGGGAACTCGTTGGCATCGAACAAGGGGTTGGACACCATGGAGTCGGCGGACATGTGGGAGCCCTTCCTCCTCAGCTCCAGACCCACCTGGGTGGCTACAGCTGTGGACAGCAGGACCACACAGAAGTGAAAGGACCCCGTGGATAAGAGGCGGGTGTCCTTGCACATGCACGCGTACAAAACGAAAGAAGAAAAAAAAACGATCTACAAAACACAAAAATATATAGTATGCGGTCGCACGCGCACACACAAGCACACGCACGCAGGGGGGGGGGGGGGGGCAACTGAAATAGACAAACTTGTGTAATCATAAGGAAACAGAGGGGAGGGTGTGACCAGGGATCCAGGACATACTGATACTGAAACACACACTCACAGATCAGGCAGGAGCACACAGGAGGGACCTCTGACACACAGAGTCTGACAGAAACTAAACAAGGGACTGAGGGTGTCAGCTGAAACTGAAACTTTGTTTGTTTGTTTGTTTGTTTGTTTTTTTTGGGGGGGGGGAGGGGGGTTGCTGCAAAGTCCATGTGCCAGCGTCCCTACACGGTGACATCACAGCCGCACCATACACACACATTCACTTCATGCATTGAGGCACCAAACAGTCCAGATGAACTTACAACAGAAGAGTGAATACAAAATTAACCAACGGAAGAAAAATATATATATATATTTAATTTGTCAGGGAGGGGGGGGGGAGCAAACATAACAAGGTTAGTGGCCTTAAAAAAGAAAAAAAAACAAGAGAACAGCTGCTCAGATGAGGTGATGGAGGGGGGGGGGGGGTCACAAACTGACAGTGCTGTTCTGGGACAACGCTGAGTCTGTGCTTCCTTCTTCTGGGAGAACGTTGAGAGAACGTCGAAGGAACGTCCAGATGGGCGAGGACAAAGAAAGGATGTTTTTGTGATGATCATGAAAAACAAAAGCGGAGGGGGGGGGGGGGGGGGTTGAAGGAACTGACACTGCGAATCAAGAAGGAAGCCGCCACTCCTACTTACAAGATTTATAAGAAAGAAGAATTTGGATAAAAGAGGCTGCAAGATAACAGAAAATAGTGGAGACAAATCAAAGCAGATCAAGGTTTTGTTTTCTTTTTTTAAAATGTTTTTTTTTTTCTTCAATTCATTGTGCATGAATTGTGTTTTCTCCTCAATGGATGACCTTTGAACCCTGAAACCTCACACATGTATCACCAGAGTCAGCATGCAGGATAGAACACTGAAACACAGAGGAACAGAACCAGATGAACAGAACCAGAGAGGAACAGAACCAGAGGAACAGAACCAGAGAGGAACAGAACCAGAGGAACAGAACCAGAGAGGAACAGAACCAGAGGAACAGAACCAGAGAGGAACAGAACCAGAGGAACAGAACCAGAGGAACAGAACCAGAGGAACAGAACCAGAGGAACAGAACCAGAGAGGAACAGAACCAGAGGAACAGAACCAGAGAGGAACAGAACCAGAGGAACAGAACCAGAGGAACAGAACCAGAGGAACAGAACCAGAGAGGAACAGAACCAGAGGAACAGAACCAGAGGAACAGAACCAGAGAGGAACAGAACCAGAGGAACAGAACCAGAGAGGAACAGAACCAGAGGAACAGAACCAGAGGAACAGAACCAGAGGAACAGAACCAGATGAACAGAACCAGAGGAACATAACCAGAGAGGTACAGAACCAGAGGAACAGAACCAGAGGAACAGAACCAGAGAGGAACAGAACCAGAGGAACAGAACCAGAGAGGTACAGAACCAGAGGAACAGAACCAGAGGAACAGAACCAGATGAACAGAACCAGAGGAACAGAACCAGAGGAACAGAACCAGAGGAACAGAACCAGAGAGGAACAGAACCAGAGAAACAGAACCAGAGAGGAACAGAACCAGAGGAACAGAACCAGAGGAACAGAACCAGAGGAACAGAACCAGAGGAACAGAACCAGAGAGGAACAGAACCAGAGGAACAGAACCAGAGAGGAACAGAACCAGAGGAACAGAACCAGAGAGGAACAGAACCAGAGGAACAGAACCAGAGGAACAGAACCAGAGGAACAGAACCAGAGGAACAGAACCAGAGGAACAGAACCAGAGGAACAGAACCAGAGGGCATTAAAGTACTTATTACTTAGTACTTATTTTCACTTAGTGAGAATTGTTTTAATAATTTTTACAAATATATAGAAATACTTTGATATTTATTAGTCATATTAAATTTTTCATTGGTTTAGCAGCCTATTTGAAATACCCTGATGGAGCACAGAGCATTTCTACTATGAATCTGACTGTGGTGCTTATCAGTGCTCTGAGGGTTGTGAGGTGATCTGCCCATGTTATGATGCATCTGAGCAGACACACTCATTCCTGTGCATCCATTAGCCCTTCACCCAGCAGAACACACCACGAAGGAAGAGGACAACACACACGCACACACACGCACACACGACCCTAAACCCACATCAACATGCACACACAGATAAACAACACCCCTACCAACACAGCAGAAAGGTTGTGTTACTCGATAAGTTGTACAACATGCTAGCGGCTAGGCTAACAGGCCTCAGGTCTTACCGGTCATGCTGGGGTCTCTGCTGAGGCCGCTGTGCAGCTTGCAGTGCACCAGAGAAGCGTCAAACAGCCATTGGCCGAACAGGTTGAGGATGCTGTTGACCTTGGCCCTGGCCGGGGCGGGGAGGGGCCTGGACTCCCAGCTGCTCTGATTGGGGCTGGAGAGCAGGGTGGGGGAGGAGGAAGGCTGCTGGGATACCTTATTTGGCTGGGAGACACTCCCCTGTAGAGGGGAGGGGGGGGGGGGGGGGGGGCGGAGACAACAGACAAGCGCATCATGTGAACGATAACCCCCAACGTGGAAAAGGTGTTTACATTTCCGAAGCACTTCTGGCGTAGCTATGATTTCTATCCTAGATACCAGACGGAAATCTTTGGTATCCCGGATACCAGGCGGTATCTAGGATACCCCTCGCCCCCGCTGCACTGACTCACAGTGGAACTCTTGCTGTTGGTTTTGGTGACCACGGTGTGTCGCTGCTTCCGGCTGTGAGGGGGCGTGGTGTTGTTGACAGAGGGGGGGGAGGACATGCTCAGCCTGTTGACAGGAGTGGGAGGGGCGCTGTCTGCTCGAGGCCGGGAGATGCCTGCCAAGGAGAAGGGAAAAGGGGGAGGAGACAACAGAGAGACACGCCCCCCCGTGGTTACGGCACAGGAATACTGAAGACATCAGTAACAGCAGCAGCAGGCTGTCCTCTAGCCACTCGTCCACACTGGAGACAGGTGACTGCTGTTACAGGACAGCCAATCACACGCGGAGACATGTGACCGCTGTTACAGGACAGCCAATCACACGCTGAGACATGTGACTGCTGTGACTAGACAGCCAATCACACATCCTCATCACATCCCCAGGTTAGAACAGAGAGTTGGCAGGAGAGTGAAGTGAAATCTTCAAAGGAGTGTATTCACAGATAAAGAACCGGTTATGCTTGATGCAGCCACATGACTTCATACACGATTATGTTGGCTTTTAAACATGGAAACAGAGGAGGATACTGTTAGAAAGGGAGTTAGGCACTTTCTAGTCACAGACTGATTCTGTCTTCAGGGCATATCATTCCTGCTTAACCCCAAAGAAGTGTTTGGAAAGTTACCAAGTCTTTGCTTTGCAACATGACTTATGACATTCTCTCAGCCATAGCCAAGATCAGCCATTTATTTAATGTAATTTGTGCCACTGCAGTATGATATGCCAGGGAACCCATGTTACAAATCCAGAGTGTTACCCAGATCCCATCACCAGCCACAGAAATGACAGGTTTTCATAATGAGGCGTTTGAAGGGTTTTGTTTGGTAAAGCGAGGGGAGATGGTCACACTGTACCCTGACTGAGCACAGCCTTGCGAACCTGTACCCTTCTCTGAACAGACACACCTAGAGAGATGAAGGCACATTGTTTCACATCTTCGTTCAAACAACTGGTTCTGTTCAGTAAATTATCATTAAGGGTCCTTCAAAAGAATTCAAAAGCCTGACGATTACTATTATATTTTTTATAATCATTATATCAAAATGATTACCGTATTTTTCGGACTAGAAGTCGCACTTTTTTCCATGGTTTGGCTGGTCCTGCAACTTACTCTTTTGAATTATTTTATATATACAAAATATTATAAATCAAAATGAAATGTCTGTTCTTGGTCTCTGATTTTATCGAATAAATTCCCCCCCCATACATGTGACATACTCCTGTGCAACTGGTGTGTTTTTTCTTCTTCATTATGCATTATTTGGCTGTTGTGACTTAAACTCTGGAGCGACTTATAGTCCGGAAAATACAGTATATAATTCATCGTTATATCGAATGATAACTGAGCGTGATGTAAACGAGCGACGTAGCCATGGTAACGGCTGTGCGGCAGTTCGTACCCAGGAAGGCGTCCACCAGGCAGCTGACGCCCCTCATGGCCCTGAAGAAGATCTGGGGCAGCTGCTTGAGGCAGGGGTGCAGCACCACCTCGTGGGGGATCCCGCTGGAGCTCAAGAACTGCTCCTGGAACTTGGGGGTGGTGCTCACCACCGATGGGTTGCTCAGGTCCACGGGGTTGCTGTGGAGACGAGCCGGGGGAGGACAGGGGGGGGAGAGGGGGAGGAGAAAGAGGTTCAGGTGGAGGGTTGAGGGGATTGTTACGTCAGGGTCAACTCAAAATGAGCTTTTGAAATGAGTTGTGTAACGATTCAGTATTGAAAGATAGTCGAGTTGGAACTCTAGATAGGCATGCGTGTCTTGAACAAGCCCCTTCCTGTCTAATGAGAGAGAGGACAAGGAGAGGAGAGATAAAGAGAGAAAAGGTGAGAGGCAGAGAGAGTGAAGCAGAAAGAGAGGCAGAGAGAGCAAGAGAGAGAGAGAGGCAGAGAGCGAGAGAGAAAGAGAGAGAGCGAGAGAAAGAAAGAGAAAGTGAGAGGCAGAGAGAGAGAGAGAGAGAGAGAGAGAGAGAGAGCCACAGTGTTTGTCCTCATGTACCTGAGCATGTGCAGGAAGCGGTACCAGGTCTGGGCCACACAGTCGTTGTCCATCTCCACTGGGATCAGGCTGGCGTCCTCCTCAGGGACTTTGAAGGGAGGGAACAGGGAGCCGTGGGTGAACTTCAACAACCTGAGGAACAACACACACTGCCTGTTGGAACATACCTGAGCAAAACACACACTTCCTGTTTGAACATACCTGAGCAAAAGTGGGTGTGGGTGAGAGAGAGAGAGAGAGAGTGAGAGAGAGAGAGAGAGAGAGAGAGAGAGAGAGAGAGAGCCAGGTGCAGTCAGAACCTTTCTTGTCAGTGGAGGATGCTGGTCACCTAAGCAAATTGTCAGGATAGTCAAATGATGTGGTCCGGTAGAGGAACCTTGCTACCAAGTCAATCATTCAACATAATGTTTTAACTGGGACAGCTCTGAAAACTAGAAAGAGAAAATGGCTTGTGTCCCTGTGTCAGTCTCAGATGCCGCCCCTTCTTTCATAGTATTGATTATGAGGATTTGGGGATTTTTGTTGTTGATTAGATTAGATTAGATAAACCTTTATTTGTCCTCCAGGGGTGGAAATTTCAGTTCACAACAGCAGCAGGGTAAAGTACAGCACACAGAGTTGCAGGGTAATATAACAATAACAATAGGGGGGCACGATAAAGTCCAGTATAAAAAATATACGATGGACGTTGGTTTTTGGTGCAAAACCTGAAGCCTTATTTTGTGACGAGTTTGACGGAGGGAAAAACTCCTCACAAAAAGGCGCTGTTGGGTTGTTTCCCCACCTGGAGGTCAGAGCGCTGGTCACCCTGTTCCACTGCTCCACCACAGGTGGGTGGTGCCTCCAGTTGGCCAGCATCTCCCTGGCCGTCTTCCAGTAGGGCGGGGTGGGGAAACAGCGGGCGCACGCCAGCAGCCACACCTCGAACAGCACCGCCATCAGCTTGTCTGCCAGCTTCTCTGCCACTCCCACTGGGAAAACAGACGGCCATCGCGCCAGGGGGACCTGTAAGATCACTGTCTAGGACCTGTTGACACACTCCAGGTACATGCTTGCCCAGATACAGGCTGAGGTAAAGACATCTTAGATATCAGTTATCATTCTGTGGCGTGGCAGCAGCAACCACAGAAGAAGAGAAGGCCAGGAAGTGGGTAAGGAGGCGGGGCCTGACCTCCGGTGGTGGGAGGGGCCAGAAGACAGTCGTTGATCCTGAGGAGGAACAGTAGGAGCACCTCCCAGGTCTCCCTCGCCATCATGGAAGACTCCCTCGCCAGCTTCTGCACGGCTGTGAGGACCTGCTGACACAGCCGGATGTGACTCAAAGCATCCTGCTGAGGCCTGCCAGAGAGGACGAGAGACACAGGGTCAGAGCAGAGAGAGAGAGAGAGAGAGAGAGAGAGAGAGAGAGAGGGTTAGAGTAGAGAGAGGGAGAGAGAGAGAGGGTCAGAACAGGGAGAGAGAGAGAAAGAGAGAGAGAGAGAGAGAGAGAGAGAGAAAAAGAGGGTCAGAACAGGGAGAGGGAGAGAAAGAGAGAGAGAGAGAGAGAGAGAGAGAGAGAGAGAGAGGATCAGACAGAGCGTGTGACAGGATCACAGAGACAGACAGTGCTCGTGCCTGGGCAGGAAGACGTTGTAGAGATGCTTCAGGATGATCTGGACGTATAGATTGGGGTCCTTCACCACAGGTTGGGGTATGGAGTCTCTGGGGGACACCAGCGCCATCATCCAGTCCGTGTACACGTCCACACACAGCTTTACTGTGTCTCCCTCCAGGGGAAGGGTTAGGCCGTAACACAACACCTCCATAGTCCACTTTACCTGAGGAAACACAGGCCATGCCCATATAAGGAGGTGTCATGGGTTAGAACATGACTGTCACATTGTCCATTCCAGCGTGACATAAAGTAGAACATTAAATCCATTCAGCAAACTGTTTTTTCTCTCTCTCAAAGAGACATAAAAATATTGCATATCTATCATATCTAATCATATAGTTAAGTGTAGCAGAAAATCCAGAGCTAGAATTACATTACATTTGACTTTTAGCAGACACTCTTATCCAGAGTGACGTACAGCAAGTACAGGGACTCTTACCTCCTTGTCTGTCTTGAGGATGTTCTCTGTAGCCACCGGACTGATGGCCGTGCCCAGGGGTTTGACCACAGCATTGGCCACCTCCAGCCCCACACCCCCCGGGTAGCTGTGGAGGACACTCATGTGGCCCTGGTCACTCTGCACCACCAGGTGCAACGAGCGCCATTCAGAGTACATGGTGGAGCTGCTCGACTGTCTTCACTCTGTCTACAGAAAACAGGGTTAGGAACTAACCGAGGATCCAGATATGACGTTGCACACACTAGGTTTAAGACAAGCTAGCCAGCAAGAATGTTGTATAATAAAAAGCAACAGCAACCTTTGTTGTTGATTCACCTTAACACACCCTGTCATTGTCAGGCACCGTCATTACAGGCTAGGAATTCACATCGCATGTCTGGATCTTTAACTACATAGATCAGTTTCCACGAAGCCCTAGTATATTAAGATAAAGTCTCCACCCAGCCTGCTCATCCATGCAGAGACAGGGGGACAGAGACAGGGGGGCAGAGACAGGGGGGCAGAGACAGGGGGGCAGAGACAGGGGGGCAGAGACAGGGGGGCAGAGACAGGGGGGCAGAGACAGGGGGCAGAGACAGGGGGGCAGAGACAGGGGGACAGAGACAGGGGGACAGAGACAGGGGGACAGAGACAGGGGGACAGAGACAGGGGGACAGAGACAGGGGGGCAGAGACAGGGGGGCAGAGACAGGGGGGCAGAGACAGGGGGACAGAGACAGGGGGACAGAGACAGGGGGGCAGAGACAGGGGGACAGAGACAGGGGGACAGAGGCAGGGGGACAGTGACAGGGGGACAGAGACAGGGGGGCAGAGACAGGGGGACAGAGACAGAGGGACAGAGACAGGGGGACAGAGACAGGGGGACAGAGACAGGGGGACAGAGACAGGGGGACAGAGGCAGGGGGACAGTGACAGGGGGACAGAGACAGGGGGACAGAGACAGGGGGACAGTGACAGGGGGACAGAGACAGGGGGACAGTGACAGGGGGACAGAGACAGGGGGACAGAGACAGGGGGACAGAGACAGGGGGACAGAGACGGGGGGACAGAGACGGGGGGACAGAGACAGGGGGACAGAGACAGGGGGGCAGAGACGGGGGGACAGAGACGGGGGGACAGAGACAGGGGGGCAGAGACAGGGGGACAGATCTTGTGATCACGCCTCATCTCCTCAAACGTCAACACAAACATTGAGCCATAAAGCTAGTCTAGCTAGCTGCTTTGCTGGATTAGACCCCAGAAGAATCTTGTCGATCCATTATATATTCTGAATAGTTGCTCTACCTTAGTTTTATTTGATAACACCCCAGTGCATCTATATAAACACCACTGGGGCCGATGTTGCTGCTAACTGGCTAATATCCTGGTTAGCTTGCTAGCCTGGATCAGCTAGCTGACATTGTAACATCCTACCTGGATCACTAAGGAAACTGTTGTCATAACAACCAATCCGATCCTCGCGACTCGTACTGGTCCCAGTTCAATACATCAGTAGGTTCCGTCTATTTTCATCTTCATCATCATCCTCTTCCGCCTCCTCGGCATCCTCACTGCGCTTCCTTGTTTCTGGTCCAGCTTAGCTAGGCTAGGCTAGGTGTTCCTGTCCTGTCAAACTAACCAGTCAAAGAAGGCAGAAAGCGGGTTATGTGTGTAACAGCGCCCCCCTTCCAGAGCACGGCGGGTTGACGACATTACAAGATGTAGACTGAGGCCTCCTCAACACCTTCTGGAACGTGATTTATTCAATACATGGATTTTTTTCCAAGAAGACCTAAGGTGTATATTATTTGGTTACACTTTTGGTGTCCTAATTTATGTTTCACAGCTTTTGTAACCAGCTGCTCCACCACACCTGTGACGGGAACCTCCCAAGACACCATGAGTGGTATGTGTGTGTTCACATGATTTGGTCAAAGTGTGTTCAGCAAAATTTGGCACAATCACAATGACAATTGGCCTTCACAGAAAACAGGGCCACCAGAACTTTGAATAAGCGGTCAAACGTAGTTCTCACCTGTGGACAGTAGAGGGCGATGTCCCATTCTTGTTGAGGTTAGAGTTAGTCAGGTGAATTATATTGGAACTGCAGGAAAGAAAATCTAACACTTTAAATCATCATTTATTATAATTCATAGATCAGAAGAGTTTAAGAATCAGATTTACAATATATTGATATCCAAGTGTATTATGGAATGCAGGCCTGGTGAACATGATCATTGAAAGTGCTTTATCTAACTCGTTCTTCCATTCAAACATGAGAAAATCCAAGAGTGGATTAAAATAAAATAAAATAAACGAGACAGTTTTTTTTTTTAACAGTTACAATAAGTGCCATGTTTGATCACATAAGCCATCACTGCCGTGGAGTTGATAATGATAAGGAAAACTTAAGTGTCAACTTAAGTCCTAATGTCATTATGGTATTTAGGGTCTCAGTGGAAAGTAAGAGAAAGATGTTTACTTTTTGTAATTGTACACAATAAACCGGAGATATGGCAGTATACTACTGGAAAAAGTATCACGTTTTCCAAATCAACTTTGGCCCCTAGTATATCTGCTGTTGCTTTAAGCCTATTAAGGAAGTAAGACGAAAATAAAAAGGATCTTCTAGTAATATGATGATAATGATAGGACACGAACTGCCGGTTTATCTTAAAGAGCCATAAAGATAGGAGGATGACACGAATCAATTTACATTATAGAACTATAGTTCCTTAAAAGTCCTTGTGTTTATTTTAAACCCGGTTGGCTTTTGACAATGGAACTATTCAACGTTTTAGTTTTAATCTGTTCTGTTTTTTTGTATATAGGAAAGCAACATAAAAGGTTATAAGGTTATGTAGCTGCAACTGATGCAATAATCTAACTACAGCAACAAAAATATGTTCAATGTTTAATTTTGGTTTTTAAATTGCTGTAAACAGGCTCCAGAGTTTTCAGTATGCTAAATGAGCTCTTAGTAGGCAGGCCTATCACTTCACAGTTCTGCCCTCAAAGCCATTACAGTTCCAGACAGACCATCTCTAAGAAAACAAGCAGGCTATGTGGAACAGCTTCATTGTTCTCAGGACTGCCCTTCGGAGACCTGTGATTTAATGAGAACAGGCTACTTAATGGGTTCGTTACTGGAACAGATTCATCTATTCTGTTTGTCTACTGAACCATGAAGGTCTTGAGGTGACACAGGCCTTCAGACAGGTGACTGTGCCTAATGGGGTATGAAGAATGGCCTCAAGGTGTAACATTTCTGCTCCAGCTCTTATGAGCTTTCTGTCAGGGTTCGAGGGTTAGAGGGTTCTCAGCGTCACTTTCCCATTGATTGAAGCTGACGAGCTTCTAGGATGGACGATCTGCATGATCGCAACATTAGCAAATGAATGTCGGATAATCTTGTCATTCTCACCGTGCTGAACCGATTGAAACCATCAAAGTGTTTGGGAAATGATATAGGGTATTGATGGAGGACATTTCTTACGCCAAATAGATAATATAAAACGTCTCCATAAATTGTGGCTAGTTTCTAGGGCCACAGGGCTTGCTGTTCTGGAAAGTAATCGAACTTGGAACAGGCTCAAGGCTGACTCTCAAGTCAAACCATTAAAGTCAAGAAGAAACATAGGCTTATTGATAAAGCTACACAAGCTACACATGTTATTGTTAGACACCCTGTATAGGCTACAATGTTATCACCTAGAGTTTCATAGTAACATGTGCACGTGTATTGAATAGCCCATTGATGTTATACTGAAGCTATAAAAGTGATTGTACTGTTCCCAGAAATCCCAGGTGGGTAAATAAACCAACGTCACTGTTCCTGTCCCTTTCTGAAAACCACACAACATACTGTAAGCAATGCAAAATCTGACTATCCAGTCATGACAATGCAATATTTGTGTTTTAGTTACTAAATAACCGAGCGGAACAGCTGCTATCATAAAATCATTCTAATGCTGGTAGTCATGTCCTGCCAGGCTGTAGGAGGACAGTGTGGATACACTTAATGGAAACAAGGATTACAACACTACTGGTCTGGACACTGATAACTAGACATATTAACCCTTCAGCCAACATGACGCCATTCTTTATGTGACAATATGATTTTGCTGTCCTTTAATATGTTGAGTAAAAAAAACAAGTTTTTATTCGCCATGTAAGATGCACAAATACGGAACTGAATGTGACAGGGTTTTAGAATCATTCAAGGCTACAGGTGTTGTTTCCTCTTGGCATAAGTAGTCTTTAGATTGAAGAGTTTACATTAAAAGTAAGTAGGTAAGGTCGGTCATTGAACGTGCTGAACTTGATGTGTGTGGTGTCAGAGATGAGGAATGCAACAAAGAAAGGTGTGTGTGGGGGGGGGGGGGGGGGGGGGGGGGGGCTAATAACGTTTATTTTCTTCCTTGGATTCTAGAGTACCCCCCCCCTCCTCCCCCACCCCGGACACACCCTCCAGGCCTCATCATCATTGTCTCTCTCCCATCAGCGTCATTTCCATTCTGCCTGATATAGGAGGTAACACAGCATGGCAGGTGAGACCTAACCGCAGACAGGGAGGGAGGAGGACCTCAAATAACCACTACAGCTCAGACCTTGGAGAGACGCACACCTGTTGAACTCTATCCATTCTTTTAACGACTCTGCCACAGGTGGCTGAAGTTTCACACTGAGACTAACCATAGTAAGGTGACCGCTTCACATTACTGCAGTGGAACTCCTCAAGCCGATTCTACATTTTCCCCCAAAAAGAAAATGTTCTTCCCCTGCAAAGAACCGGAGAGGACGGGATAGAGAGAGAGGGTCACCGGGAGCTGATTTCAAGAGCGCAGGTAAACTTGGATCAAGTCATGAAAGTAATCATGGTTTTAAATGTGATGAGCTCTGAATGAAATCGCGAAAAATTCATAATATGCAAGAAACGTATCATATGATGCTAACATGTGTATTAGAATACTGATTCATTTTACGGAGCAATTCTAGGAAGTCCAGTCTCAGTGTAACATGAGATTTTTGTTTTCATATTTGTTTCACTTAACCACATGTAGTTAGACAGAAAGAGACACGGAGTAGCAGCACAGTAAGCATTTTAAAAAGCTCATCTTACATGCTTGACTATCAAGTTGTACTTTCCTAAACTGGAAGAGCAACTGGCAGAACGGCAGTTTAACTGAATACAGTCACCACAACACGCCAGGTGACCTCTAAACACACAACCTACACAAAGACCCAACTAGGCAGCTGACAAGCACTTCTGCCTGGAAGATCACAGTAGTGACTAATTTATCATTATACTGTATATGGGGTGTTCAATATTCACAGACAATCACAGGCCTTTTATACACACCATACCTTCGGCTGGCTGTGTGAAATGTAGGGTATTTTGTTCTTCAGTGTAATATTCTGCTGACACACACTAACCCTGCTGTTGTTTTTTATAAGTTAAAATATATCATAAATGTCCATTAATCTAAAAGTGAACAATTGTTTTATCAGATTTTTGAAAGATCTCTAACTCTAATCTATACAAACCGAATACAAAGCTGAGGAACCACAGTTCCCATTACGTGCTATGTAGAGCTCTAGAACATAGAAACCTGGGAACAAAGAACCCTGGGGGGAACTAAGGACCACTCTTATTAAACAAGTCTACATTTCAAACACGCAGAACCCTTCCCGCAGAAGGAAATGAAATCGGGCCATCAGGTAGACAGAGAACTGAGCTGAAACATGGTTGTTGGTAATAATCAGTCTGGGTCATATAGATAGTGGATAGAAGACAAGAATAGAAAGGTACAAACTTCAGAGAACAGACTAATGTGCTGTAGCACAACAAAGACTTCCCAGTTCCACCTCCCAGACTCAGAATTAGGCCGGACTGTTAATGAGTGACCGGCACAGTCTCCCCTTGCCTGTGATCTGTGCTGAGTTAGGGGGATCATCCACCTCACTGGAGCACGGTGAGTCAGCTCCAAGGGAAGGCTGTTTCCCTCCACAGTGTAAAGCCAGTAACCTAACAGAACTGGTCCTGTGTTTACAACTCTGTCCAGTCTGAATTGCTTCAGCTGGGTTTTTTCCCCCTGTCTTTCTTCCAATTCTCAGTAGAATGAAAGGGTCAGACCAGAACCCATAATGGCCATGGGCTGTTTACTTAGCTCCCTGTTGACTGTTAAGACGCCGTTGTCTATGGGCGGATGCTATGTACTTAGGAAAAGTTTTAAGATAGCTAAATTAGAAGGGCTGTGCTACACACAAAGACCCAGCTAGATAGCAGGACACAGAGGGAGACAGACAGACCGATAGACAGTTATGGACTCAGGCAACACAGGAATGCTGAAGGTAGATGGAGAGATGAGAGAGATGAGAGAGAACAAGCAGGGACTTTGTGCAGGCAGCAGTGTTGAGGCCAGAGTAAGAAGGGTAGAGACCCTTCAGGCACACTGAGTGGGAACACCTGCTCTACTTCTGTCTATAAAGACCCCACCTCCAACACACACACACACACCAGCCCACCACTCTCCTCCCCTGTGATAAAGTGAAGTGCAGTTTCAACAAAGCTCGTCAATCTCAACCAAAAATGAAACCCACCCTCACTCCTTGACCGAGCGAGGTTCCAGCAGTTCTTGGCACGTTCTGCATAGAACGTGGTTCGTTGCGCTCCCTTGTCTCGCTGACGTCTCGCTGGCGTCCTTTCAGAGCCCCTGGTCAGAGCTCGTCTCTCTGCAGGGTGCCCTTGCTGACATCTGGGTTCTCCGGGAGAAGACAAAGCGTGCGTTGTCCGTCTCTGGTACTGGCCCTATGTAGCCCTACATAACTGCTCACTCACCAGAAACAGGCTTTCAACAGCTGGTGATGCTAAAGGGTGCCCAAGGACTTTACAGTATGTTGGGTAAAGTAGGACACACAGGGACCAAAAAAAGAAAGTTTATGAAAGTCAATTAGCCCGGTTAGCATCTTGATGATTACACATTTATAATCCTCCCCTACCAAGGTTAAACTTGATAGACCAGGACTGTCTGTACAGTACCATCTGTTACTGTATACTTATACATTAATTAATGAGCCGGAATCATTTGAGAAATGTATCATTCTGGGCTGAATGCATGACACAGTTTCAGTCAACTCAAAATGCTTTCGAATACGTCTTTAAATGAATTATGCTCTGACAGATCGCAATCTGGTTAACCTGTCTGGATTTACGGCCACTCTCACACTGAACAATGATATCAATATATCTGACACAAATATCCAGATTATCTGATGAATTTGAATGGAACGTTCACTGTACACTGGAGTACAACATCTTGTGGTCTGACAGGGATTAGGTAGGAGACTTTGAGGTGACCAATCGTGATCCATCATAAACGAGCCAGACAGCATCCGAACACGTTTTCGTAAAATAAACTAAACCACGTTTCCGTTTGTTGTCTTCCAGATAATCCAAATCCTGGCCAAACTCTGAGGGGTTCAAAAACCGTGGAAACACCATCCCTGTGGGGAAAACAGGAAAAGCAAACAAACCAAAGAAAAGCCGGTAAAGGTCATTTCCTGTCAAGATGGCTCTCGCCAGCCAGGTGTGGCACACTCAGGTAGCCCCCCAGGAGATGTTGCCGAGCGACAAGACGGCGTCCGTGAGCGGCAGCGGCCACCTGGAATGTTCCATCTGCTACAACACCTACGACAACGTCTTCAAAACGCCCAAGTTGCTGGACTGCACCCACACTTTCTGCCTGGAGTGTCTCTCCCGCCTCATGGCCGTGTCGCTGTCCGACCAGGACTCGGACCGCGGCGGCAAGATCCCCTGTCCTTTCTGTCGCCACCCCACCTACGTGCCCGAGCAAGGCCCCCCCGCCCTGGCCACCAGCCGAGAGCTGCTCTGCAAGCTGCCCAGCCACCAGCAGCAGGAGGAGTCCGTGTGGCTAGACGGGGAGAAGCTCTGCTACAAGCAGGCCCTGGACCACCACTCAGAGACCACAGGCCCGGCCTCAGCCTTCTGCATCTGCATTGACATCGGGGCCAGCAAGGCAGGCGAGACCCCGGCTCAGACGCGGCCTAGGAGCGTGGGCATCAGGGAGCGTCTGATGGACTGGAAGAGGCTGCTGCTCTTCATAGTGCTCATGGTTCTGCTGGTGGTGATCGTGCTGTGGCCCCTGCAGTGCATCATCAGCACAGGAAACATGCGCTGCCTGTCTCGCAATTCCGGCTCCCAGCCAATCACAGTCGGTCCAGTCACCACCACACAGCCGTAGAACCTGGAGGTGACACGTTAAGCACCACGTTGTCTGATCACCTCCTTGTGTGTGTTTTCCTCCTCTTCTTGGACAACACATCCCCCTTAAATGACTAAATGGAACTCCCAGTCACGATCAGGAATGTGGGCGTGTGCGGTGGTTACTGAGGAAGTTCTCTCACTCCACAGACAATCTGGAAGAACGATCGGAGAACCTGCTCATTGCAAGTGTTCAGGTTCAGCTAGAGGTAAAGTTTTGAATAGTGTAATCTTGGACTGGATAGGGAACTGTACTGTGAGACTGCATCAAACTGGTAATATCTGATCACAGTTAAACCACGTTAACCATTGCCAAGTCAATTCATATAAAAATATAGAATCCTGACACTTTGATTTTACTGCTAAATTGACTTTGATTTACAACTCAGTCTGAAGTTGTTATTCAGACTAATAACTGTGCTAATAACTATTGTGTATATACTGTGTATATTTATATATGTATATGGATGAATTAGGCACCAAGAAACATGATGCTTCTATATACAGTGTCAGAATGGGTGACAACTGAGTAACTGACAGCCGCATGATTGTTTTCACCGAATCTTGTTGCCGTAGAAACAAACGAATCGCTGACGGTGTTCTGAGTTCCAATGTTCCAATCAACAGCATGGCCAAAGATAGCCTGATACACTGAACAGTACATACTGATGTACTACTGATATACTTTTTGTTTACACATTTTTAATAAAAAATAAAATTGAAAAACAAAATGTGTCTAATGGGCTTGTCTTTTCAAGATTATAAAGCCTTTGGAATACGATTAATTATGACATCACCAGGAATATTTACTAATATTTACAGTCTTCAGTTTCTGAAATCTTGCCAGCAAAAAGCATAAACCAAACAGGATATTTATACTTCATTCCAACCATGGAAGAGTAAATACACAACAACAAAACAAGTTAGACTAGAGAACTAAACTTAACTCTTCCTATAGCAACAAGTCAGACCTCTTCACAGTTCATGACAAGGATAGTTACCATCAATATGACCTTTTATATTCATTACTATATATCATTTCATATTCATTCATTATATTACCTTATTTTATCCAGGGCAGTAGAGCACAACTGCAGCTTCCTGCTTCCAAAGAGGGGTCAAAGGTCATCCCTAAAACGTTTACAGTAACTCAGATGTTGATAAAAATCGGATTCCTTGAAGTGACGTTTATAACCCATGACAGACAGTTGGTTAAAATTTAAAAGAACTTAAATGTGAGCCCTTTTTAAAAACAATACCTGGAAAGGAAACAGATGCTATAGACCTTGTCAAGGAAGTGTGGTTAAAGTAGGGCGTTACAAAGAAACGTTACCAAGAAAATGACAACTAGTCATAGAATATATCAGGGTTAGAAGGTCAAGTATGCTAGTTTATCAGCTTTACCTAAAACAAACACCTGAAGTGGCTTGTCAACAGGATAAAATCCACATTGGCATTTCAAGAACATCGTATATTTGTATTTCAAGAATACTGTATATTTGTATATTTTGATGTATTAAAAAAAATCACATTAAGGCAAGAGATCACTTTGAAATGTCAATATATTTCCATCATACCTTTTTATTAATCTATTTAATAATGCAGATTTCTGACAAAGTAATTGGCTCAGCACTGAGCCTGTGCAGATACAAGGCGGTTAGGCTGAGCCAGGGTACGAGGGAAGCAGTCTTTATCTGACGCAGAAACAGCCAGACCAAACCAGCCAGTCTAAACCAGCCAGTCCAAATCAACCAGTCCAAACCAGCCAGTCCAAACCAGCCAGTCCAAACCAGCCAGAAAACCACCACTTCAAATCAGGCTTACTGCAACCAACAAACAAACAATGAGAAAAAAAATTAACTATAGAAACAAATTATTCAAGTAAATTTAAGGAGACAAGCAGAAATAAAATTATTGATATATTTACTGTATACCTCCAATGTACACCAGTGTAGCTTACAATTAAAACATGATAATCAATTGGTGTAGTAACTCCAAAATAATAACAACAACGATATTAATAATGAACCAAAAAGCATCAATGGACAAAAACAATGACCAATTTACAATGTACATTTTTTAAATGAAAATATAACAAGAAAACACTGATGGCAAACTTGTAGAGTACTACTAAAAATACTGTACTCTTCAACAGCCATGAGACATCCGAAAACCAAGACAATAAGAAGAAAATTCAGCAGTTTTATGCTCAATTTCAAGTATTTTAAGTGTAAATGTTTGACCACTTCTTAGAAAGTTGACCCATTGAGGCATAATTTAAACGCAATAAAAATCACAATCGTCATATAATTCAACTATTAGGTAATCAAAAATAAACAATAAATTCACTTTTCATTCATTTGACAGGATTTACACAGGACTGGGTGGCATTCAGGGACACAGGAGAGATCATTTCACAAACTAGTTCACTTCATCGCAGCAAAGCACATTTTTTATTTTATAAACATCTTCTTTTCAATGACACAAGGTGTCAACTCCAGTAATTTCACTACACGTGACTCGTATATGATATCAACAATTTGTAGAAAATAATCAAAATATCCTCCAAAAATGTACAAATTGAAATGAAGAACTAGGGCATGCTTACTGAAAGCAGTCAAATACTTTCTTTAGATAGCGAATTATACTAAATCATAAATAGCATGAATAATTTGAGTGCACAAATATACAATACGAAGCAGAAAGAAAGAGAGAGATAACCAGAGAGAAAGAAAGGAGAAATATAGAAAGAAAACGATTTAAAAACTGCACCCTACAAACAGTCAAACACACTGAGATAATGTTATCATTATTATGGTGGCAGGCAACTCATTATGTTCAGTTTATGCTGTGTTCCCAAGGCCTCACAGAAAAGACCTGTGTTAAACAGGCACACACACCTCAATGTCTCTCTGTCTGTGTGTGTGTGTGTGTGACCTTTGCATGGCTGCACAACTGGGTCACTGAAATGGATAACATTATTGACACAGGCTAAATCCATTCCACATCTCACCCTATGAAATGTTCATAGTGAATGCTAAGGATGGTTAGCATTAAGCCAGATGCCCAACTGCATTCTGCTTTTCGACAATCCCAACCTCATTATGACATCATCTCCAACATCATTCTACTCCAAACCATGGTCAAACCAGGATTAACAGCCATCTTGCAGATTACTTTTTTTTTCTGAGACAAATCTATTCTTTAATCTTGGGCTGGATGCCATCTGGCGCGCTAACGTTAGTTAAGGACTTGAGCGATTGGTGGCACACGTCAGTGTCCGTTGGCCTGGCTAACATACTTCATGTCACTACGCTCTCTCCTACCTCATCCACCCCCCCCCCCACCCCCACCCCCACCCCAACAGATGTTAAACCATGTCACATTTTATATGAACAGGGTCTCCAGGCTTTTTCTCCAGGGGAGGGAGGGAATTACCACAAGCAGAGAAGTACAGTCGTTCAGAAACCTTGACAACAGCGTCTCTGTTCAAATGCTGACTGAAAGGAGGACGGCTGGCTTAGGGGAAGACCGATACATTGAAATGATAAACAGTGAAACAATCGCAACCACACAACCAAAGCTCGGGTGCATCTGCACTTGAAGACCCTGTAACATTATTTTTTTCTTCTTCCAAGTCAATCTTCAAGAAAATTATCATTTCAAAAAGGTCACGACCTTAGTTCGAAAGCCACATTAATAACGTCAAGGAAATAGCTGAAAATGATTGAACGGGAGATGAGATTGTATCTAAAGCGATACAGACACTTCCTGCATGAGTTGGTGCTGTGTCCTTCCTTAGTGAGCTTGTGGTTTCATTCTGGGGTGTGGGAGAGCGTTGCCTGACCAGTCAGATATACGAAACACACCAACACCGGAGGCCCTGAAATCAACAAGCCGCAATGGCTTCCTGTTGATCCTTAGAAGCAGCTATGTTGGTAAAGAATAGTTAAAGCAAGCACATCTTGTATTGGCACAAGAAAGTTGACTAGCACACACGAGGGGGTGGGGGGGAGGGGGGGAACAAATCTCGAATGGAACATTCAAAATATTAGTCAGAAAACAAACATCACTAATATCCTGTTCCAGCCAGACACTGACATCGGTTGTGTACAGCCCTTGGGAATACACCATCTTCCATCTTGACTTTGAAAGTAAAGGTCTTGGTAGGAATTGGCAAGGTTATCCACACCAGTGGCTTGTGTCCCAGCAGACTGTATAACTGCCCAAACGATCACTCAGCAATGCAGTAATGACTACAGCCTCACAGACACAACATAGCAGAGCGAAAAGGTCTTTGGTTCAAGTAGATGACTGCCAGTAAAACAGGTAGAGAGAGAGAGAGGGAAAGAAAGAATAGCACAATCTCTGAGAACGAACAGTGAAATAGCTTAGCTTCACCATTTTGTGTCCCATAAACCCGTAGAAGGTTCGGCGTGGAACAACGTTTAGAATTCGAGAGCCTTCCGCATTCTAGAATTCCGAGCGATCGAAAAAAAAAAAACAGCGTCGCTTGGAATCCGAGCGGCATCGCAAGCGTACGCAACTACTACTGCTTCCTGCGTCGATGCCTTCGTTCATTCCAGAAGACTAACGGGACGGGATTGGAGAACGCCGGAGGAAGGTGGGCCTCGCCGAGTGGTCGCATCACAACGGGGGGAAATGGTGGGGATAGAGGAGGCAAAGGTACGTACGTCTGTATTTGAGGCACTTTGCTGCTAGACAGGAGCAGAGTGTGTGTGTGTGTGTGTGTGCATTAGGAAAGAGTCAGTGTTGCCTCTGGCTGTCCTCCTCTTTCTCCGTTGCCGGGCTACGGCCTTGCACAGAAACCCAGCAGGGGAGCAGTGGGGTGGCTGTGGAGGAGGGGGACGGTAGAGGGAATCAGCACCACCACCTTCATCCCAGGTAGGGACCACCATCTTGGGGTTGGAGGCGAGAGCTCCGGGGGCCCCTCTGTGGTTCTGTTGGTGCTGAAGGAGCATCACTTCTGCTGAAACCGAAACACACACACACACACACACACAGGAATACACACACAAACAGGTACAACGAGTCACACGTGCACACACACACACACACACACAGGTACACACCCACACAGAACAAGGTTTGAGTTGATCTCACTACACATTACTTTGTCTGTTTCTCTGGTTGTCTTTGTTGTGGTAAAACAGGAGTGAGGTAGCAGACAGGCTTTAGCAGGCTTGGGACAATGTGTCAGAAAAAGACCCACACACAGCTACTTTATACTCCATACAAAGGAGGCTCTGTTGCATAACCAGAATGTTGCAAAGGACATGAGTTTAAATGCCGGAAGGTGGAAATCTTTGGAATTTGGAACGTTCATCTTCGAAGATTACAGAAGTATTCCAGACTTGTTACCATGCAACATCATGAGCCACAACTTGAAAACAAATTCCAAATACATAAAGTGCTACAATTATACTTAGCATTATTTGTGTATATATATATATATATGTATATATACACTACCGTTCAAAAGTTTAGGGTCACATTGAAATGTCCTTATTTTTTAAGGAAAAGCACTGTACTTTTCAACGGTAGTGTATATATATATATGTATATATATATTTTTAATGTTTATTTTCTTCTTGGAATCCTCGCCCTACATGAGCAGTCGGACGTGGTACTCACAGAGAGAAGGTTCCAGATTTACCTCCTGGTGTTGCTGCTTGCTGACGTCTTGGGGTTCTTGATGTTTAAGTTCTCGTACACGCCTGACGAGTCATCGTTTGTCATCCTACACAGCAGGTACACAGGATTCATGAGCCACGCACATGCCCACAACATGCCCTCCACATGCCCACAACCTGCCCTCCACATGCCCACAACATGCCCACAACCTGCCCTCCACATGCCCACAACATGCCCTCCACATGCCCACAACATGCCCTCCACATGCCCACAACATGCCCTCCACATGCCCACAACCTGCCCTCCACATGCCCACAACATGCCCACAACATGCCCTCCACATGCCCACAACCTGCCCTCCACATGCCCACAACATGCCCTCCACATGCCCACAACCTGCCCTCCACATGCCCACAACCTGCCCTCCACATTCCCACAACATGCCCTCCACATGCTCACAACATGCCCTCCACATTCCCACAACATGCCCTCCACATGCCCACAACATGCCCTCCACATGCCCACAACCTGCCCTCCACATGCCCACAACATGCCCTCCACATGCCCACAACCTGCCCTCCACATTCCCACAACATGCCCTCCACATGCTCACAACATGCCCTCCACATTCCCACAACCTGCCCTCCACCTGCCCTCCACATGCCCACAACCTGCCCTCCACATGCCCACAACATGCCCTCCACATGCCCACAACATGCCCTCCACATGCTCACAACCTGCCCTCCACATGCCCACAACCTGCCCTCCACATGCCCACAACATGCCCTCCACATGCCCACAACCTGCCCTCCACATGCCCACAACCTGCCCTCCACATGCCCACAACATGCCCTCCACATGCCCACAACCTGCCCTCCACATGCCCACAACCTGCCCTCCACATGCCCACAACCTGCCCACAACCTGCCCTCCACATGTCCACAACCTGCCCTCCACATGCCCCCAACCTGCCCTCCACATGTCCACAACCTGCCCTCCACATGCCCCCAACCTGCCCTCCACATGTCCACAACCTGCCCTCCACATGCCCCCAACCTGCCCTCCACATGTCCACAACCTGCCCTCCACATGCCCACAACCTGCCCTCCACATGCCCACAACCTGCCCTCCTTAGCCCCAGGTCTTAAGAGTACATGTGTGTTACCAAGAGGTGGTAGGAGTCTTGAGAACGATACTATTCTCCATGAGCCATATCAGAGAGGGGGAGTGGGGGAGGGGGGTGTAACTTACACGGAGGAAGAGCGAGATGTTGTCATGTTGGGTTTTGACCTGGCATTGGTCGTCTGGGGATACTTGATATTTGAGTACTCTCTCTCCTTTGTCTTATTCCTCTGAAAAAGTCCAGGAGCGCAACAAAACAACAAAGCATGTTAAATTCAGTAGGGAGATTGGGCTGTTTAAACAAAGTGACATTTACTTAACAAAGAGCAGGTACAATGGACTGGCTGGTTTAACTGGTTGACACCCATGTCTATTCACCAGATCCATCAAGCTCAATTTCCCTTCAACGATTCCCCTTGACTGAGAACAGAAACAGGCTCTACATATCTGTGATGTCACACAGATGTGATTTAGAGAGGCTTGTCTCTGGTAGGATGTCTTTTTTGGGGTGTCAAGCTACCCTGTGATACCCTCATGGGAACCTGGAGTTACCCAGATGCCCCAGCATGTGTCACGATGAAGTCAATCGAATCGAATCTTATCTAATCGTATCACCCTTTTTAAAAGACACCCTTCCAAGGGCTTCACATACGCCCGAGGAACACTCGAATAGTACCTCACCATGCTATCGAAGTAGCATTAGGCTAACATGAAGCCTGTAAATACTCTCAGATACTCTCAGATACTCTTCGATCCCCCAAATGTACTCTGAGTAACCTGTACTGTACTGCTCCCTGCTGCTTTTGTAAACTGCAACTTCTCCTCTGGGGGACAAATAAAGGACGAGCTTCTTCTTTTCTCTCTTAAATCCAGTCAGTAAAGTCAGCAGTGGTCTGCAGTGGTGTGTGTTGAAGGCAGACCTGCTCCTCTTCCAGCCTCTTCTGTGCCGTGTCGATGTACTGCTGCACAGCCATGTAGATGAACTTGTACTGGGCCTCCGTCTGAACCATGCCTGACCGCTGCTGACGCACTCTCTGGATGGTCTTAGGGATGTCGATGTCACAGTCCAGGCCTGCAACGAGCACCAGCGCACACACACACACAGCGTGCACACACACACACAGAGCATGCACACGCACACACAGACACAGAAGAGGCAGAATGTTTAGACAAGAGATAGATTTGTCTCAAATGACCCATCCCACAGACACACACAATCAAAAAAGGTCAAGGGTCAAGGCATTTGACACAGTTAAACAGGTTGTAAATCCTAATCCCAACAAGCCCAAACGTCATGGCCTCTACAACACCCTCTCCCAGCTAGGAAACACACTGCCTCACCTTGTCTGTTGATAATGTCAATCAGAATATCGATGACAATGATGGTGCCCGTCCTCCCGATGCCTGCACTGCAGAGTCAAAGGACACACCAGGGGTTACCTTAGGTTAACACCAAGATCTCCCCCTGCCCTCCTTCAGCTGAACAAGCTGGAGCGCAGGCTACATAAGCCCTTGGTGGCTCTTTGCAATCGAGTCTTAAATCGCGAAAGCCTCGGTTTGTCAAAACCATTTACAATACAGTTTGTAATTACAATGCGTACAGCTGGAGTAGGGGTGAACGTGAGTGATCAGAGACAGCTGTGGCTCCCTATGGGCCTGATGTCATGGTGTTGAGTGTTCTAGTGCAGTGCTCCTGGAGAGCTCCCACCCTGTTTTCATGACTGTAAATAATACAGGTAAAAATGGTTCACCTGCAGTGGACCACGATGGGCCCCGTGTCTGGGATGGAGGTCTGGGTGCGGTTGACCTGCTCCAGGAAGCTGAGCACCCCTCCAGGTTCGTTAGGAACTCCGTGGTCGGGCCAGCTCAGGTACTGGTAGTGCCAGATGTACCTCACCGGCTCCCTCTAAAGGTGGACAGATGTGAGTGCAGTCAGGTGGGACGGCTGCTAACATCCTAAACGTGATTCTCCAGAGACACGAATTTGACACGTTGGGGAAACCAATCAAAACGCGTCTGGAGGGTTGGAAGCCCCGCCTCCGTGTTTGCTAGCTCACCCGGTCCAAGCGCACGACCTCGAGCTCTCGCAGGATGTAGTCCTGGGCGGGACGCTCCTCCACATTCTTCACACTCACTTTCCCAAACTCCTTGGTGGCGTTAGGGTCAGGCCAGTAGCGCACACACTTGTTCTGGTGTGTGTGTGTGAGAGAGAGAGAGAGAGAGAGAGAGAGAGAGAGAGGGATGGATGGAGAGGGAGAGAGACAGAGACAGAGAGAGAGGGATGGAGAGGGAGAGACAGAGAGAGCGAGAGAGAGAGAGACAGAGAGTGAGAGAGAGAGATAGAGAGAGAGATGGAGAGGGAGAGAGACAGAGAGTGAGAGAGAGAGATAGAGAGAGAGATGGAGAGGGAGAGAGACAGAGAGAGAGAGCGAGAGAGAGAGAGAGAGAGGGATGGAGAGGGAGAGAGACAGAGAGAGAGAGAGAGAGAGAGGGAGAGAGGGAGAGAGGGAGAGAGGGAGAGAGGGATGGAGAGGGAGAGAGAGAGAGAGAGAGAGAGGGAGAGAGGGAGAGAGGGAGAGAGGGATGGAGAGGGAGAGAGTCAGAGACAGAGAGGGAGGAGGTGGGAGACGTGGGCCGTTACACCGTGTCCTAACTGGATGCAATGCGAGCGACGTGACTCAAAGCAGTTTGACCGTCTTGTTTTCTGTTGGGATGAATGCAGCTGGACGGAGGCGATGTGACGCCATGTTTTGGCTGAACCTTTCTGCCCTGTTCCTATTCATCTGTTGCATCCAGTCAGGACACGGTGTTAAGACAATCCAAGGAGGAGATTTACAGCCAAGCCGCTTAGCTGTCACACTATCCCCCCCTGTCAGCCCCCCCCCCCCCCCCCCCCCCCCCCCCGTCAGCCCCCCCCGGTCTTTGCTGAGATCAGCTAACACCACCGCTCATCCTCGCCTCCTGGCTCAAATGGAGGGTCAACTGGTAGACCTCTGACACAGAATGGTCGGCCTGACGCTCCAGGAACGCCCATCCCCGCTGGCTTCGGACGCTCCAGTTCAAGAAGTACGATAACATACACTTCCTGTTCCACTGCACGTACACTTCCTGTTCCACTGCACGTACACTTCCTGTTCCACTGCACGTACACTTCCTGTTCGACTGCACGTACACTTCCTGTTCGACTGCACGTACACTTCCTGTTCCACTGCACGTACACTTCCTGTTCGACTGCACGTACACTTCCTGTTCGACTGCACGTACACTTCCTGTTCGACTGCACGTACACTTCCTGTTCGACTGCACGTACACTTCCTGTTCGACTGCACGTACACTTCCTGTTCCACTGCACGTACACTTCCTGTTCCACTGCACGTACACTTCCTGTTCGACTGCACGTACACTTCCTGTTCGACTGCACGTACACTTCCTGTTCGACTGCACGTACACTTCCTGTTCGACTGCACGTACTTCCTATAAAAACCTGGCAAAAGCAGGAACTGGAGCGTCCAACGTCAGGTACTCTGAGCCACTTCCTCCAACTACAGCACGGTCCCACGCACCCAGGTGACCCTGGTGACCCTGGTGACCCTGGTGACCCTGGTGACCCAGGTGACCCTGGTGACCCTGGTGACCCTGGTGACCCTGGTGACCCTGGTGACCCAGGTGACCCTGGTGACCCTGGTGACCCTGGTGACCCAGGTGACCCTGGTGACCCAGGTGACCCTGGTGACCCTGGTGACCCAGGTGACCCTGGTGACCCAGGTGACCCTGGTGACCCTGGTGACCTTGGCGACCCCTGGCGACCCCTGGTGACCCCTGGTGACCCCTGGTGACCCCTGGCGACCCCTGGTGACCCCTGGTGACCTCTGGTGACCACTGCTGACCCATGGTGACCCCTGGCGACCCCTGGCGACCCCTGGTGACCCCTGGCGACCCCTGGTGACCCCTGGTGACCCCTGGTGAAACAAACACTGTGTGACCGCTTACCCGTCCACGTTCCATCTCCTTGGTCGTCATGACGATGACGTGAGTGTTCTCCTGGTACACCATCTTCCAGAAGTCGATGACCGTGTTCTGCAGACAGCCCTGAGTAGCGATGAACACCTTGCCGTCGTCATGACGACCCTCGTCGTGCAAACTCTGGAGGGAGCGCAGATTCAAAAGTGGACATTTGAATTTTTGTACTCGCAGTGACGTATATTACAATATTATTATCTGTATAAAATACAAATGACTTGTTATGACCAGTGACAGATGCTAAATACGCTAATAAAAGCGTCTGCTAAATGAATAAATGTCAAATGTAAATGTCCAGTCAGCAGGTGGAGATGTTGAACTCACCCTGATGTAGTTTGCGTTGATGTAGTCTGAGCCAGGCACATCAGCGTCTGCCTCTCTGATCTCCACACGTGTTGTGTCAACTGAGACGCAATCACACACACAGCACAAGAGAGGGAGCACTTTTAGTACCTGTACCATACTGTAAAAGATCTGTATTTTATACTTCAGGCCCTGGTATAAACACACCGTCTAGTCTAAATCCAACAATAAGAGATTAAAATAAAGTATTTATACCCTAATCCCAGGTGGATGATAAACTGAGACAGAACTGGCTGTATTGCGAGGATGATTCACAGACAGGAAATGATGTAACTCACAGGGGAGGATGTTCTTGTATCGGTTTTTACTCTTGTTCTCTGGTTTCTGTCCTTCTTTCCTGGGATACAACAGCTTGCATTCCTGCTGCTGCAGCACCTGTGGTGCGCAAAACAACAGAGAGGAGGAGGGGGAGAGGAGGGAGGAGGAGGGAGAGGGGGGAGGAGAGGAGGGAGAGGAGGGAGGAGGAGAGGAGTGGAGAAGAAGGAGGAAAGAGGAGAGGGAGAGGAGTGGAGAAGAAGGAGGGAAGAGGAGAGGGAGAGAGGGAGGAGAGGAGAGGAGAAGAGGGAGGAAGAGGAGGGGGAGGAGAAGAAGGAGGGAAGAGGAGAGGGAGAGGAGTGGAGAAGAAGGAGGAAAGAGGAGAGGGAGAGGAGGGAGGAGGGAGAGGAGAAGAAGGAGGGAAGAGGAGAGGGAGAGGAGGGAGGAGAGGAGAGGAGAAGAGGGAGGGAAGAGGAGGGGGGAGGAGGGGGAGAGGAGAGGAGGGCAGGGAAGTTAGCCAAATTACTTCAGTGAAATAGCTTGAAGGAATAGGAACCCCATCTGATGCCATAACTTAATCATGACCAGTGAGTTATGAATTAATAAAAGCTTAGGTTTGTGAGGGGTGTGTTCAGTCCCATACAGCAGGGGTCACTATGGAGTCCTTTCCCCAAACTTTTACCAATCTTTACAACTACACCAACTGGGCAAATTCGATCCCCCCCCCCCCCCCCCCCCCCCCCCCCCCCCTTCCACCCGAACTTTCCACCCGAGCCAGATCAAGTCCAAGTACTACTGAATGAGGAGGAACACCTGTGTAATCTGTGTGTCTGGTCTGGGTTATCACCCTGGGCAACAGCTATTAGTGTTGTAATAGCTCAGTGGTTAAATCACTTGACTACAGGTCAAAAGGTCACAGGGTCAAGTCATTCATAGTATATTCATAGTGTACAGTACATGACATCTGAACTCTTACCTCAAACTCTTCCCAGAATCCTTGCTTCGGTTTCTCAGAGTTGTCAGCTACTTTGTTGAGTTCTCGTACCCTGTTCTCAATGTTGGCTGCGTTTATCCTGGTGGCATTGAAGGGCTGTCGAATCAAAAATGATATAAAAAAAAATATATATCAAATAACACACCTGCCCTGATCCACAGCTCAAATGAGTGAAAAAAGATCTCCATCATATCACAAGTTGATATAAGCGTCTGTAAACTAGCTGGACAGGAGGCCATCTTAGTTCTTTCCCAGGCAGACGGAGCTTCTCTGGCTGGGCCTGAGAGGTGAGGGGTCTGCTGGAGCCTCACCTGTTTCAGGTGCACCACGATGCCGCTCTTCTCCACCATGGGGTTCTTCTTGTAGTGGTCCACCAGGTCGGCCAGCGTGTCGAACCTCTCCCCGCCGCCCACGTCGTACTTCCCATCCGGCTGGGGGGCAGACACGGCAGAGAGGGCGTTAGCTAGCATCCCTGCTAGCATCGTTAGCCTAGCCACCACTGAGGCTCAAAGCAGTTCCCATTAAAGTAGCACCAGGTACCTGATAACCCACTAGCTTGTTAGTGGACACCCGTCCGACCAGCTAGGAAAACTAGGATTACGTGTTTCTGAGTGTGTGTGTAGACTTTTGTTGAATCTGGGCCCTGGGATTCTGGCCCCCTGGGTCTCTGGCCCCTGGGACTCTGGCCCCTGGGTCTCTGGCCCCTGGGTCTCTATCCCCTGGGTCTCTATCCCCTGGGTCTCTATCCCCTGGGTCTCTATCCCCTGGGTCTCTATCCCCTGGGTCTCTGGCCCCTGGGTCTCTATCTCCTGGGTCTCTATCCCCTGGTCTCTATCCCCTGGGTCTCTATCCCCTGGGTCTCTATCCCCTGGGTCTCTGGCCCCTGGGTCTCTATCCCCTGGGTCTCTATCCCCTTGGGTCTCTGGCCCCTGGGTCTCTGACCCCTGGGTCTCTGGGCCCCTGGGCCTCGTTACCCAGCCCCAGTCTCACCTGGTAGCGGATCATGACATGTGTGACCTTGGTCTTGCGGTCCACGTTCTCGTGCTTCTCTTCGTTGGTGAGCACCGACAGCACGAAGTCTCCTGGTTTGCTCTGGCTCTCCCGGACCAGGAAGCTGCCAGGCTTGCCCTTGTCCGTTAGAAGCTTCTCCGCGTCGCGTCCTGACAGATGCCCGTGGTACCACCTGGAGGACAGGGCCACATCAAGGACACTTAGCGGACTTGGCGATTGGTGATTTCAAAGACGGTCTTTAAAACCAGCCTACAGTCCACAGACAATCTCCACATATTAGCTTCATCAAATGATGTTTTATCTGTAGTTTATAGCCCAGTTTGAAAAGTAATTTGTGAGCTGTAGGTTTTATAAACCTGATAAAAGAGGAAAGTTCAGTCTCGATACCACTGCATCCGAAATATTTACTAAGGAACATGTACGTTTTGGATCCCTCCATATTGGAGAGTTCCCGGGCGTGTGATGATTATTTACATAGACTTGGCAGGCTTTTGCGTGCGTGCGACTGTGTGGCTTGCATCTGCTAGTGTGT